>DWHQ01000659.1:0-12976 GCA_018247955.1 Eurytides marcellus marcellus | reverse complement strand
CGATACAACACACCGCACTACACAAATTACGTGTTTTGTTTCTTACAAAGGAAGTCATTCAGACCATCCGAGACACAGTCACGCGAAAAGGCTCGTTTTCGTATGGGATACTTGTGGCCGCACTACCTTGATATTCTTACATATTTCTCATACTTCTGCTAACTTTACAAATTGATAAAATTTACTTACTTCTATGAAATGGTATAAAATTGTATTTGGACTAATTAACCGATTCTCACTAAAAGGCAAATAATCGCGTGGAAACAGACTTCATTTTGTTACAATATATGTAATTTTTAAATATGATAATATGTAAACAAACTCTTATTTTATTTCATATCTATATATATATCAATAATCATAAATGAAGTTCAATAAAAAAAATCTATCAGAAAAAATTGATAGTTGATCAAAATGAAGTACTAAACGACGGTCATTTAATTATGAAGTATTTAGTAGCAGAACTTTCTAAATTTTTACTAAAGTTTGCTAATTATTGCGTAACCAGGTTTTGTAAACTGTTCTGTTATTCAAATTACTTAGAGTTTAATACTAAAAACGCGTCGTCAAAAAATAATAAATAATTTATATTTTCGATTCAAAATTAATTTGTCAAATAGCTAATAAAAAGTTACCGATATAAACTTAATATTTACAATAATGTTTCATGTTTGTCTATCACATATCGCTTAAAAACAATTGAAATGAAGTAAAGACGTTGAATCGTTAATACTATTTTTATGGTATTCAACTCTATAATAAAATACCTTCTCGAGGCGACTAATAAAGGACCACAAATATCTTTTGTATTCGTCGTTGATCCGCGGAAGGATTTGCGTTTGCGACCCGCGGCCTTTGCAAGGATTTGCCATGTCACCCATTGGCACCTTCCAGCTTAGACAGAAAACCCAGATTAATCTGATGAGATTTAAGCGTGCAACTTTTGTCATGTTTTCGAGAATTAACTAAAAGGAGCTTTCAGATTTCAAATGTCTACTGTGATTTTATCATTTGATGTGATAAAAGACGTGAATGAATGACATGAGTAAAGAGTCAATTTAAAACCACTTTGTATTCCACTCACAGTCGTAAATGTTACTGATACGAAATCGCCCTGCAAAAAAAGCTCTTTTGCAGTTGCTTATTGTACCTGGAAACGTAAACTGTTGATTGTTAATAGAATTTGGGGACGGAGCTTTACAATGGGGTGACTGTTAACTTGATACGTTTTGCCTTTCAGCTGGCGAATTCATTTGACTTCTTAGTTCTACAATATATCAGAAGTTTTTTGGTTTTATATCGGATTGTTTTTGACGACTGAAACGGTAGGGTTATCAATTCGATCCCCATGTGATATTATTATGAATAAGAGAAAAATTTTACTTTTTACATATGGTTGTCTACAAATTTCTTGTATTTAATTCTTGAATTAGTAGTTTACTTGTTTGAAATGCAAAAAATCCTTTTGTGTTTGCATAAGTTTTAATTAATATATACATTAATCAAAATGTCGGTGTCTTTCTTTATACCATTTCATTAAAATATTATAAAATAGTAAAAAGATATAAATAAAGGAAGGTGTGTTTGTTAAGTTCAAATAATTTTTTATTTTGCTAGAACTCCATATGACCACGAATTCACTCCATAATGATTATGATTGAATTTTTCACCAAAGTTATTTATAAAATAACAAATTCGGTATTTTCAGTATGACTAGAAAATATGGGAAATTTTACGAACCATTGAATGTGACATTTAAAGTTCGCACTTTGGTATTTGCATGAGGGTGTTCGCTGCGAACTAGGAGTTGATCCGTAACGTCCGAAAATACACGAGGGAAGTATTGTTGAACAGATACGCTCCCCCAATTAGCAAAGTAACGAAGTCCATTAAAATGTTAGTTGTAAAGCAGCAGTCAACTAATAGTACAATCGCACTAATTCGGCCGTGGGCACGGATCAGCACCGCTTAATTAGCTCGGCGTTTGTGCCTCCCCAGCTGCAGCCGCTCAAAGGATTCACCACTCATTATGCCCGTTGCCAGACTGTCGGCTCGTGGTCGTGGTCGTTAAATATTTTTTTGAATAAATGTGCGCCGTTGCGTACATTTAGCCGCTCCGCGCGGCAAGGCGATGTAATTGTGTTAGGGTTTAAATTGAATTTTCACCCAAAGAGATAGGAGCGAATGGTAGGCAGGCGGTAGAAGAGCCGGTCACGAAGGAAAGGAAGGAAAGATAGTGGGGGAGGGTGCGCTGCGATGCGATGTTCGCGAAAAGTGTGATAGGATCGCGTGAGTGGGGCAAGCAGCTTGCTCGCCGGTCGACTTCGGCGCGCTCGTCACGCTGCGTTAATGGTTGGGCGGCACGCCACGCGCCGCACCAGACTATCTGCATCGCCCTATCGACTTACACAATATCTTATGGCCGCTCTACTTCGCTCTTCCTCGAAATTTGCCACGGAATCGCCCGCCAGTCACGATCACCGGACATGGACAACAATCGCCCAACGGCTAACGGCTATACACTGATCTAATCGACGCGCATAACAGATTGTGAGCAAAAAAAGAATCATGTTGTTGCCTATTGGCATATTGTTCATCTATTATGATGTACTCTTATATCGCTTGCAGTTGTTCGGATTTATCATAATTACTAAGGTTTCATTGATAAACTGTATCGGACGTGTGTTTGCCGTAACAGAATATAATGTGGGCGTGAATTGCTGGGCAGATGGTCGGCGACCGTACACCGACGTTGTAGAGCTCTGATTAAACTTAATTAACTGAAGCCATTTACTAGCGTCGGGGTGCGGCCGGGTGCCGTGCGTGTTGCGCCTCTGTCGCCGCGCCCTTACATGTGTCACGGGGCGGTCGTTTCCCTGAGAGCGCATAGAAAGGGGGGCTGGGTTGTGTTTTCTAACATGTTTCACTTAAATGCCACCATGTTGGAAATGTTGTGAGTGTCAAGACTTTGCAGCTTACATTTTTTAAAACTAGTAGTCTTCTTGTGACACGAAATGTTCTGGGCGGCAGTGGTCACTTTTAATCGAACTCGTTGCCCAGGGAAAACTTCCTTTATATTCGTAACGGAGTCGTCTCACGATTGCACGTAACGAAAGGACTGCGGCACATTGATTCTTTGGCCAACGGAGGCCCGCTTTCCAGACAACCCTATCGTCGTCCGAGTGCGAGATTTATCGCGCGGCCGCACGCAGCTGGCGCGATGCCCATCGCCCTTTTATCACCGAGTAAAACACGCCCGTCGCGTTAATTTGTTTGTTCTGACGCGGCCGACCTAATGAATCGCTCCGGGCCGGACCCGTGCCCGTGCCCGGCACTACCCCCGGCACGATTAAACCGAACGACCTCAAAGCGTTACGCGGCCGCTAATTTGTCGTAAATCACGGACACTATTGTTTGCCCACTGTGACGGCCGATTTTCTTAATCGAACCCACTCGGGGCGTTATTATTAGGATGTTTACGTAGACCGAAACCGTATCTTCACCAGTCAGTTTTCAGCTTTTCAACGGCCTCGCTCTCGCGTGGTTGTAATGTTGCAACAGTGAGTTGGAGATAATGTCTAATAAATATGTAGAGCGCACTGATTTAGCGCGTGTGAATCAGACTCGTTCAGGTGAGGTCGAATTCCACCGCCCGCCCGCCCTACCTGCGCGCCCAAAATACACCCGCCTCACGCGCCCGGCTTGCACACGTCGCACGCATACATTCGCATTTGTTAATACATAAATAAGCATTTAGCGCATCACGTAGACATGATGTCGTCTTATTTGTCTACGCATTGTCTATGTATGATATGTGTAGTAGTAGAGTCGATTGCAATATATTTGTTCACACCTTTGTCGGTTGTACTTTTTCAACTCGCATGAGTATACTTTTCCGTAATTGCATGCCCACGCGTTATTTCTGTGTAAACGTTTTCTTCGTTTTGAGTTTGGCTCACCACTTAATTAGGTGCTGCTCGTAAAACTGTCTTCCTCATCTTATATTTACCGCGTTTGCCCTTTTTATTATCCGATTACATGGGCCGCAAGGTTTGTAAAGCGTTGTTCGGTGCGAGGGGAGCAGTTTCATTTGTTTCTGCAGAAATTACTTGAGACGTTCCGCGGGAGGCCCACTCGACGTTCGCCCGCCGGCCTCGATCGTTTATGTTTAAAGAACGCACAATTATGTTTAATTAGCTAAGATTGTGTTTATACCCGTTTGGATTGTCAGAGCGTGTTATTAATGTGCGCACAGATATGATTACGGTTGTTCGGTGCTTATCAGCTGGGTCCGTAGGGGATAACTTATTGGGCTGTGAACAGATAACGCGGTGGAAATTTTATTACGTTTGTGTCTCATTACTTTTCATGCTAGCATTGTGTAGGGTGGATATCAGTGTGCGTGTAGTGTATGCAGTCAGTATTCGAAGCGTGACTATAACACTATTTTTGACGATCCACCGAACGTCGAGGGCGGTGTCGCTCGAGGATGGCTCGGCGTTGCAATTAGCAGGGCACTCGACTCGTCCGCTGCCCACAAACCGTGGCACGGATCCACTCGTGTGTCGCCGCGCAAATTAAAACGCCGACACTCGACCCTATCGCATCTCGCAAAACGCATTTCGTTTAGCCGATAAATCGTGTAATTTTTTTTTTTTACGAATATAACATCACTTAAGCACTCTCTGCTCTCGGTCAAAATAGGTTTTTTTTTACATGTTGTTTTTAAATGTATTAATTGTATACGCGATATAATTATTTCGTATTTAGTTGAAATATTTTACTCTTGATTAGAAAAAGATTTATAATTATAGATACACTAAGAAAACAATAGCAGATATTTCTGCTATTGTTTCCTTAGTGAGCTATTTATATAAAAAGTTAAATGCGTACGGTGAGATGTATATTTAAGGCTGTGTTAGTTTTACTTTGCCTATTCGCAACATGTTGTTTGCGTGGAAGACTAAGAGCAAAAGATTTGTGGTCGGACCGCGCCGGCCCGGGGGCGCAGTCCCGGGGGCGCGCCTCTTTGTAATTGAGAGCGCCTGCGGGCCGATAATTGTGCCTGCCCGCGAACTCGTCGGCTGTGCCGCGTAAATCATGCCCGTTACTCTCCATTACCTCATAATACCAAATTGACTAGCGAGGATTCGCCGCCGACTCCATGCGAGCTTTCCCAGTTTCTTTCAAGTAGCTTTGTCCGTTATTTGCTGTTTCGTCTATAAATAACACGTATACACGGAAATAGACGCCGGCGTTTGCTTACGAAAGTTGTGTCAAAAACTTCATTTCAGCTAGAGCTGAAACAATTTAATGTTTGTGATAGTATTTTTACACTAGGGTACTGTTGCCGTTTATGCGATATTAATTTGCGGAGCTATAATATTTCAAAGCGGAATGTCTCCACGCGAGACTTGTTCAGTATAAGGATTCAATATAAGTGGAGGGGTTACACCTCTTGTCACGAAAAGGACGCCAATATAGTAAAGACATGCGAGCTTTTTAAACAAACTTTATCTGCTCTATAAAACAGAAAGAAGGTGTGCGATAAAACGATCGCGTGACTTTGCTCCGCTTCGTAGTGTCGGTGAAATACCTTGATTAGGTGGAACAGTTTTCTGTAGCTACACAAAATATAACATTATTTGTATGCATAGAAATCGATACCCGAAGAAGCGTTCTTGCTACGGTGTTACGATTAAATGATTGTTAAACTGTTAATTTGCTTCAAACGAAAACCGTACATGATTATTAACCTAAGATATGTTTCCCGTAAGTGGTACCAGCAGTGAGCTGGCACTGTGAGGGCTTATCGCTCTTTACGTCAGTCCAGGGGTGGGGCCGACATAGGAGCGTTGTAGATCGCGAAATTGATTGCATGTTATCTGATGGGGCAAGGGCTCTTCGTCTAGCGTTTAGTGCGGGCGTCCGTCGCGGCGGCACGCGATCCTTTTGACAGGAGATGGCCTAGCCCCATCCCCCTCTGCTGCGAACTGGTAATTACCGCGAAGCCCGTGCGCGGCTGCGACATCGCCGATTGCCGATCGGGCCTCAGTAATTATTGTTCACACTTCCTCGCTGCTACTCTTTACCAGGGGTAGCTAGCCAGCTTTAGTTTCATATAAGATGCAATTTTTATCTACTATATAAATGTAATGCGATTGAGATACATCTTTGTAGGTATTGAGCACCCGTGATATCATTACATTTTCGAGGAATGTTATAACGAAATAATTTAATACAGGTTTTGCCTTAATTACTGCAGAAATTCTTTTCGGTACAGGGCTAACAAGCTTTCTACAGTTTTCAGGACATATAACGTTCCATTCTTGTCGTAGGCAGAGTTGTAACTATTCTTTGGTGTTTATTGTATGGTACTTGACTTTGTGCTTTAATGAACTCCATAAATGTTCTATGGGGTTCAGGTCTGGAGACGGCAAGGGATTAGTGTATTTTGTAAAGACCATCCGGCCCTCACCTCGGCACTCATTTTGCCAGTTCCATAGTCCGTCATACAGCCTACGCAGAAGTTTTTTTCCTATATTATACTGACTCTGAGTAACTTTCGATCTTCACGATCTGTAGGCCTATTATTATGTGATCCGGTAGTAACGAATCGTTAAATAGCATAGTGCACAGATCGGCGAAAACATTTCACAGTTTTTGAAATCTCTCCTTATGATTTCTCTTCCTCGTGCAAAAGTTGGATTTGCACACGTTTCTCTTAACTAAGTTCATTTCTTTTGGGCATATTGAAATAAACATCAAGTGTAACAAACCAAAACACTAATTTCGTTCTAGATCACTGGATGTGTAAATAACGAACGAAAGTGGCCAACTGATAGACGAAAGTGTCCAACTGATAGACGAAAGTGTTAATATGGCAAATTTTATTATGCCAGATGTTTAATTACTAATTACGGTTTGGTTAATTAGTTTTAATGACTTTTTAGAGACCAAACCTTTTTTGTTCCTCATTTTGTACACGTAAAATTTCTAGGGGGCTCAACACTTTTGGCTATTTCTGTATATGCCACGTGATGACAATTTATTTTAAAGAGCCCGACCGCGAAAAAAAATATAACACAAGATAGTTCAAAAAGTAATTTTGGATTATCTTATGTTCTGATCGGTTTCTAAGATAATTTATATAGATGATTGACTAATATTGATTTAAAGATCTTCTACTCGAACGAAATGACTTCAGACACCACGCCGTTATCGTCTTAACACAACAATAATGGCACTTTTTGAGCACATTATCGAACGTCTACTGGAGCGGTTGAGAATGTGTTTTTGCAAAACGTGTCAATACGACTTCCGTGAGATGCGGTGGATCCGCGCTTCGTTTTCCGAGCATTTTCAAAGTGTATTGTTGAGAATAATATATATTTATGGATTGTTGTTAAGCATTATGATCTGAACAAACTGAAGCGTGACACGTACGAAAGTATGATTGGTGCGTCATCCGAATCCATTTGGCCCACCGAAACGGAAGACCATAAAAACACAGCAACAATCACATTTATAATATCTTCTCTCTTATATTTGTACATTATAGTAATAAGGTCAGTTCTAATCTATCATCATCGGTTGATTATCGAATATTCGGTCTTCATACAAAAACAATGTTGACTTTCCACCGAGTGGAATCGAGCCGTAAATTGGATTTAAACGACGGATTCGTTTCTTTTCATCATTAGTTGGAGTGTCGATCCGACGTGAATTGGAAAGTATTGTTTTAATGGTTAGGCGGAGTGAGTGGCGGTTGGTCCGTAATTTGATTGGGCACGCGGATGGGTCGGGCGTCGCGAAGAATCACGCCGAGTCGGACTGCGCGCTAATTGCCCGCGCAATATTGAAACAATGACAAAACTTCAGGGTGCCCCGCTCTCGGGCCCCCCGATCCGACCTCTCTCGCTTTTTATTCAAAATTCGTTTACCCGGTTCACAGATTGTTATTCAGCCAAGTTCGGCGCCGACGACTAGCGCTATGAAAACAAGAATAAACTTAATTATGTTTCCATTTTAACAGAAACCTTATGACGATCGCTTTACGGCTATGCGCTTAAATCAGTTTGCACTGGCTAAGATTTTGCAAGGCGAGCATATCTTTATTTAGACTATGTCGGACATTTAATTATGTTTGAATTTTTTTAATTAAACTGACTTTTTTCATTACATTATCTGCATTTGTTTAAACGAAAGTTTACCTTCATTTTCAATACATTTAATATGTTTAAGCTGTTTGTTTTGTGATAAGGCAATGTTGTAATAGCCGTGTTATGTTTTGTTTATATAAACATAGTTCGTGTTACATTACTATGACTATAGATTTCTCTCAATATGAAAAAGACTCATGAAGCGTGTATGAGTTTGGATCGGCAGGATTAATCACCTCGTAGGCCAGCGCTGTTGGGCACGGAGTAGGTTGCGGGGCGGCTCGGGTAATTGATAGTGGCATTTGATGGACGTGCAGCAAGCGTATATTGCACCGCCTGGGACTTTATACACATGCGGCCAGGCTGCATAGCGCCAGTACAACTTTATCATCGCCACTCATCGCGCTCGATGAAGTAACATAACACAGCTATGCTTTAATAGTTTCACAGCACTGTGCGAGGTCACTAAAGCGTTTTCAACGACTTCATAAATATTGTGTAATTTTATTCGCCGTCGTTAGGTCCTTTATTCGAGCACTGTTGACACTGCCGCCAAAACAAACTCACCTATATAACCTCGAGCTTGCCTCTGTAAACTAAGCGCGCTCTAAACTTTTACGGTATGTCTAATAACGCAAGCAATTTGAGGGTCTCCCTCTGTTTACCTTCTTGTTTTACTAAGGTGATTTGATGATTTTGACTTATTCAACTGGCACTGGGATACTCGGCTGCTTTCGCGTGTACATTTAACTTGAATCATTTGCTGAAAATGTCCAAAGCTTAAGAAGCTCAGTTGTTAGAAATGGTAAATACATTTAAGCTAATTCAAGTACTGTAATTTCGTGCTTAATTAAATATGAAGTCATTGATATGGCTTCAAATATAATTTAACAATTAGATATTTTAATACACTACTATTTCTCAAATATAACTACCAGTAATTGAAATTCTTATGCAATGGAAGTTTCCAATTCTATGTCTGGTCTTGTACAAATAAATGTAAACAACGGGGTTCATGGTTGCACGGCTAAACCCAGTTTCACCCACACCGGCAAGTGAAACTAGAAGATTTCTCTCGCGAAAGCTGCGCGGCCAGTCTATATAAAGAATCAATCTCATTTTCTTTATCATCAGGGACCTAAATGTAAGGCCTAATGGCCTATATAGAGTTTATTCTTTATTCTGATTTTAATGGCCTATAAAGTATTTTTTTTCTACGTGAAAATCAATATAATCACATG
Source organism: Eurytides marcellus marcellus (assembly GCA_018247955.1). Lineage (NCBI taxonomy): Eukaryota > Metazoa > Arthropoda > Insecta > Lepidoptera > Papilionidae > Eurytides > Eurytides marcellus. The sequence continues at coordinate 3,573 of DWHQ01000659.1, read as the reverse complement.
TTTAGACAATCGATTAGTTATTCTATTGAATAGAAATATAGTCTTAGACAAAAATTATATATAAAACCAGACAAAATATAGTATGTGTTGATTGTGTCCGTATGAGTGATTTTATTTCCAGATTACAACACCGTCTTCTGTGAATTACGTCTACACATAAATAAGTTTAGAAATAAACTAAAATTTTTCAATTGTTTACATTAAGTTAAAAAAAAAAAAACAATTGTTAAACCATGATGTTATACCAGAAAATATTGTGAGATAATCGTAAACATTATTAACGTAGTAACGCAGTAGTAGTTCGTTAAACAATAGGATGTTTAATGAACAATTTAAAAACATTTCTTGTTCACTTTAATGTAAGTAAGATTGTTTGTGAAGACGTAAAAGTATGATCACAAGATGAACGGCGCCATTATTGCAAAGTAAAGTAATATTGATTAGCTTAGGTTACTACACAAGTGGGAAGGGAAGGGGAGCACGTGAGGTGAGATATGTTTTTATTCGCGCAACACGTTCACGGCCGTCCGACCGCTGGCGATGCGACGTCCTCCCGCGGGACTCTGTCCGTACTTCCGAACGGAGATATTTATAGCCTTGCTCCAGAAGCCGCTCTCTCTTACCTAATGTAACGTTTTATGGTGGCCCTTATTACGCTTTTCGCGCCGCTCTGTCCTCCGCCACGTACGTATACGCACGGCCACTTTTGTTACGAATGCGATAATAAATGTGTGCCATTTCAAATACTTGTTTTCCCTTTTTTGTCTATAGAATTTTTAAAATGGAATACCAGATCGGTACATAAACGAATTTTCGTTGACGATTTAAAAGATCAACATTGAATATAGGTCTTCTTCAAAGACGGCAACGTATGGCGATTCATTGCACTTTTAATCAAATAATTTCTATTTCGTCGAAAATGTGAACAAAAAAAACGTCATGTCATAGAAAGATCTTTTTTTTTTGTGTTCTACTTTGCTTTCTTATCGGACATTCTATCTGATGGATGTGTTGACGCAGTCTTTATTTGCAAACGCACTAACATAGCTTTTCACTCGGCCATAAACGCGGAAAACTCGTATAGTAAAGGTCTTTTCCGATGGTCATCGATGTCTCGCAGTCTCCGATTCCGAAGATATTCTTTGCGGCAATCGTAAATTGGGCCCGTCCCCTTGGGTTTAGCCGGCCGTGCCGAGGCGAGCCGCATACGCTAATCGCCCCCACGCTTGGTGCGGCGCGTTTGCCTCGTTTTCCACCGTGCATCCCGCCGTAATGGCCGCGAGAAAGCCTCTTTTGTTGCGCCAGCGATTTGTTATATCTCGGCGCGCTTTCCCAGATACCTGCTTTGACTCGGCGTAATTGTTCTTTCAGATCGAGCGGTTTTGTTTGGTTTTGTTGCGTATAAAACGCTTTGTCACACAAATCCGTTTAGTCGCCAGCCTTCTTCGGAGGCGTCATAGACTACTTCCCTCGGCCTCATTGTTGATTAAATGAGAATTCATTAGCGTGACTTTGTTAGCGCACCACACACAATAAAATCGTTGTTTACGATTAATGGCACGTAGGTATGAAAGTATTTCCTAAGCGACGTCGCATTTTCGCATTTCATTCATTACTGTATTTCGTTCCCATTTAGATATTAAGTGTGTTGTTTTGCGATTTTACATCTTCATTACCTCAGTAACTGTAATTATGAGGTACGACGTAGTTAGTCGTACGTATGTGAAACGGTCTGATGCCCCTCGGACGTTCACCTTGTTGTAAACAGAGCTTGATTTTTAATTTTTGCTTAGAAACTATCACTTCCTGCATTCTCTATTATTCATTTCTTCTGCTGCGTTATATATACGATAGTCTCGTTTCATATTGTTATTTAGGTGACGATATTTTTTTTCGAAATCAATAAATGACAAACATTAATTGTTCACATGATAACTAAAAATATCAAATTAATTCGCTGTAGAATGTTTAAGGAAATATTTTGAAGATCGTGAAATTAAAAGCTTGTTAGTTATTTTCCTATTCTTTTGCTCAGGTGCAAAGTCTTAAACGGCTCGGAGTCACGTTGACATTCGTGTCGAAATAATGATACACACCCCGTGACACACTTTGCTGTGTGTCAATTTTCGCCGCAAGGGGCTACTCTCTTACCCCACGATGACGCTGCGGCCGCTCGTTACCGTCTCCCTGTCTTGCCCGACCTAACATTGTGTGTAGCCATATAGCACCTGATGTTGTCACTAATGATGCCACATCGTTTCTTTCCAGCACCGTCCGCCTTATGTTATTAATCGCTTACCTTTTATTTGAGAAAACAATCTTCTCACACTGCGACTGTTTTAGAAAGAGTTTTAGAATTTTCCGGTTTTCCGTATGTAGTTTGCCTGCCGTAGGAAATGTGCATATGATGTAAATAGACTTTTTACTTTGCGCCACTATTCATCCTAGTTCATTGTTCTTCGAAATTGCTCCACGTTGAGTGTAGCGCTTTGGCTCTAGCTGTTTTGCCTCGTTTATTGTAGGCATCAAACAGTGGTGGGATACGGTTCGCTTTATCAATATCCATTTTTGATTTCTTTTTTGCCGGCCTTTACAATGAACAGCGCAACAGCGATGGAACGAGGTGGGTGCCGCGATTGTTGCGTTAAGGTAGATTAATTAAAAATAGGATTGTTTTTATTTCTTTCGCTCCGTAACCGAGTGCAGTACCCGATTTTAGTAGCAGCTTTATCTGCATTGGCAAATAGACAGCCGATAAAATGATAAAGTGTGTTTAGCTTTAGTTGTTTACTCGACAGCGGTAAAAGGTTTGCGAGTCCCTCGCGGCTCCGGGCCCGCTTGTTTTGATTTCGTTATTTACTTTTAATTTGGCAGCAAGCGGATGATGCGGCAGGCGGGGTTATGTCGTGTGAATAATTGAGCCAATCTACGGCTATATGCCCGTCCCTCGGTCAGTTCGATGTATCCCTGCAGTAAATTGCCATTTTGCCTTTTCCACCACATTTGCATTTGCATAACGTTCGACATTGCAAATGACCATGGGCAACGGTTTTTGCTTTCCATCAGGTGAGCAGCTTGCTCGTTTGTCCGCCTGCCTACTCCATAAAAAAAATCAAATTCAAAGCGCGAAACCTATTTATTCATAATAATTTATTTACCACCCAAAAGTATACTACTTGTATACTTTTGAAAGAATTAACAAGTTCATTTATAATGCCCAGGCATTTGACATTGGTGTGGAAAAGAAAGTTAATTACGTTCAGACTGGTGACAGGCTGACTGTCTTGACAGACTACTTCCTAAAATCCTTTAAATTTAGGAATTATTTATGTGCCTCTCACAACTTCTTGCGAACAAAGTTTCTTTACAATTTGATCGTAGATTTTTAAATTATCGGTATTTTAAATAATTTGTATTTCAAGGTGTATATTACAATTTATAAATAAGAATATAAAAATGTCCTGTCTGTTTTAAAAAATCATTACGTGTAATAATTATATAACCCTTGAAATATTATAAAAAAATCTTTCTTAACTTTTTTGTTGGTATTTACTAACAAAATGAGAACAAGTA
>DWHQ01000658.1:0-12978 GCA_018247955.1 Eurytides marcellus marcellus | reverse complement strand
ATATAGAAGGGTGTGGAGGAGGAGAGAGGGAGGGAGGCAGAGATAGGTAGGGGAGTGAAAGAGGGAGGAAGGGGAGGAAAGGAAGGAACTTGTTTTAACGCGAAAACATATCTATTATGTTTATCAACTCGTTTCTCGACCGGCGGGTAAAAATCCATTGTTTTAGTTATAATTTGAATGAATACTTCCCGCAGTTTACTAATTATTTTTAATAAGTGTAATAACAGTGGTTCCGATGTAATTTCTTAAAGCTTGATTCAATGACTATAAGTATAATATATATATTTATTGATAGCGATCAATTTTTATAAGAGAAATCTTGTCGTTTGTAATAAAAACAAAAGGAAATTTGTGATAAAATGTAAAGATCTTCGGTTGATTAAAATATTATATTAGGCTTATAAATATTCAATTTAATTCAACGATGCTCACTTTTTCTCACGTCCGTGATGAGGTAATTAACATTCATGTAATTACAAATACTAGTTGTTTATATATTTTAAGGCGATTGATCTATTTGATTTGATAGAGCTTGCGATGAGTTGTTACGCTAGGACTTTTAAAAAGTGCACCTGGAACTGTACTCCTTACAGTATTGCCATTTGTGCTGCCCAAGCGGTTATATGCCAGATATGCTGTGTTCCGGCTGGAAAGGCAGTTTTGTTAAAAATTACTGGGTATAGAGTTTATACCATCTTATATCTTTGGGTGATGAGGGAATCGTAGAGCTAACAACTGAGCGGCTCTGTTCTGTTCATGGCAATCGTGTCGCTAGCCAACAAGCCTTTGACTGTCTGTACCCGTAATTTCATTTTATTAAAAAAATAACCCAATTTCATTCTTTGGATTATAGTAACTGTGTTTGAATTTAAGCATTATTAGTTATCTTCATAAGGATGTAATCAGTTTATAACAGTAACAACACCATTAAAATATTACGTGTTCCATTGTAAATATATTACACGTCAATCAGAGTTTTATAACATTCTAAAACGATTACCTTTTTAATACTAATATCTATAATTCAAAATGTCCTTTTAACGTGGCGGCATATTGAGTTAACGGTGCCAAATTAGATGGTATGTTATGTCAGTTACTCTATATAGTTAAAAACGACAGACGACTATATAATTTCAGACTAATGTTTAATAAATAGTTTAATAAATTTTTATGTATTTCAGGAATTAATTATGTCAAAGCGGATGGTTTGTTAAAATTTTTCCACATTTAACAAACTACAGTTTATGTTTAAATTTGGTTCAAGTTCTTTTTTCATGCTATTCGGGCTGATATTATCTACAACTATTACAACTATGATCTACAAATCATAATATTTAAAGGTCACTAACCTTTTAATATGTCATAGATAAGGGTATATGAAAGACGCCGTATGTGCATATTTCTAGCTTAAATTTTGTAAAGAAATAAGTTATGATAAATTTTTGAAATGAACATTACTAAGGGTTTTTTTTAATGGAATAAGTCGCTTTAGCTTTAGATCATTAAAGCCATTAGGCTTATTTATGCCCAGTTTGATAAAAGGAAAAATTTCTATTTTTCTCCTTAGTGTTTTATGAACTCAATATTTTTAACAGTAGTGATGACGGATATACATTTTACAGTTGGAATACAAAATAGTGTACAAATATAGAAATCTGTTTTTTTTTAATGTAGTAAAAACAGAGAGAACATTTTTCGTTGTTTTTTCTATATGGATAAAAAACAAAAAAAGTACCTATTAAAATGTAACGCATAAACTGTTCACATTTTTTTGAACATTTTAACGTAATTAGAAAGATGTAAATAAATTAAAGGCGTTTTCGTAACATAGATTATCTGTTTAGCTCTGTGGTTATTAATAAAAGGCTGCGATGTATTTCGACAACGGCATTGTTCGGCGTAAAGAAAATAATGTAACAACGGGAGCCGTCGAATCGATCGAGCACGGGGGCACGTAATGTTCCTACGTTCCCACCGTAGCCGCTCGTAAAGCCATAGACGCCGCCAAGTGACATATTTCGGGTTGGGGTAAAGCTGCCGACGCTTTCGGGCGGCGCACACGCGCGTTCCGTTACCTCCTCTATTTTAAAAGCTACTCGACGATATCCGGGAAGGGGGCGACCGCACCGCCGCGCCGACTACGCACCACTACCACTCATTTTCTATGCAGTCGCCCTGCGTACGCGTCGCTGGCATCGCGCGCTCGCGTCCCCTCCCATGCACCGAAAACATTTCGAGAGTTGTTATTTTTGAAACGAAACGAACACGACACGGAAACGAAACAAACTAACGAACGCTTAATGAACATAAATAAGAAACGAGTGCCTTCTGTTATAACGCGGAGGATGTACGCAATGCAGAGGTGATATCAGTGGTGTTGCCAAGTTACGTTTTGTTACATTTTGATTTAACATGAGCGGGAGGGAAGGCGGAAATGCAGTTCCGTCTTCGAGTAAGTACCTATTCCGATATTTTTTTTTTTTGGGGGGGAAAAACAATCCCAGATCGAGGCACGGTGTTTTCTTCACACGGAGCGTGCACGCACCAGTTGAGTTTGTTGTATTTATCGACGCACGTGGTGAGGGGTGAACGTTCCTATAATCAACTTATGTTAAAAGCTATTGCTAGCGTCGGAAACTTGTCGCCGTGGCCCTTATCGAACGGATGTGTTCGCAGCGCCCGGGAAGGCAATTATAGAAATTGTTTACAACTGAATTTAAATTAATTAAATTGAGGTTAATAGTCTCGTTTCATTGATGTCGCACATATGTGTGCCATGCCCGCTCTGTGTCGTGGTATTTTTTGTTGCGGGTTGATGATCTCGATTATCACTATTGACTACCACATATTAAATTATGAATGATTCATTTGTTTAAAAAAATATAAACGACACAGACCTTGCACAACCGGGTCCGTCTTGTGTTTAATCATATTTTGTATATAAATATTCTTGCTGGTTCTGAAGTATAATATTCGTGTGAATTATTTAAAGTAATCATCACTCCGCTGCACAATCTCGGTCTCGGATACGTGTTAAAATGTGTACGACCAGTTAACACCATCAAATAAATTTAGAAAGGAGTTTGTAAACGATTTATCGAACGAGGTACGCATCGTGCAGTAATTGTTTACTATGCTAACCATACGACTACGTTTATGTTGCGCTCATGCAACCCGTATGCGTTACGGGCACATACTTAAAGTTCGACTTTATTACAACGTCATAGGGTATATAACCGTTAGCTTAACATTTTTATAAATAAACGTTTGTTACAGAGTTCGGTGCGTGTTATAGTTGACTGCATTTTTGAAGAATTTAATCTTCCGTCCCCTCTCCCTTCCCCGGCACTATTTTACTACGTGTTTTTGTCTTTGACATACCAAACTGATAGTGATGATGAACTTTTTATCGATAGAACGCTATTCGGACGCTAATTTAACTTATTTATTTATATTGATTTTTTTTTATTTCACGTACGAAAAAAAATATTCGTATGCAGGTAAACGCATTATAAGATCGATAGAAAAGAATCCTCGATAGAAAACGATTTACACATTCGAACTAAAACAATCTCATGACGCCTGAATGAAGCAACATTGAAGTGGAATAATGTGGACATACGTGTTTCCGAATGGAATTACTATTCATTGAGAGTTACTATATAAGAACCTATTCGGAATTTTTAGAAAGTCGAGGTTAAGCAACGCTCGTCCCTACGACAGGGTCCGAGTTCGTAACCAGTCAATTAAATTTGAATGGTCGCACGTTGAACTGTCTCTTTCGCTCCAAGCGTCGTTCCCGGGGCATAAGCGCCACTTGACGATGATTCATGTACAAATTCTGTACCTGCGATTGATAACATAAAAGTAGTGAATGGAGGGAGCGTTTTAGGTCATTTTAATACGATCGGTGTAAGATCTCTCGCGATCCTTTTCATTTCTTTTTAGTTTATTGTTATAATAGCAAATGTATAATGTTTTGAATTTATATAAGACTCAAATGTGACACTTAGACATAACCAGCAGTAACAACGCAAAAACCTTATTTTTAATCGACCAATATGATTGAGCTCAAATAAATATTCATTAGGTTATGTTTTTTTCCCGCGAAACGTTTTCGTTGTATAGTAAAAATACGTCATCTACGCGCCAAAACTACAAATAATTTGCCAAACTTGTTTTTATATTTACGCGAAGCTCTTTTAAGTGCCGAAACCCTTTGTTTTACATTTTGTTTACAACGCATTCCATGTATGTTGAATGTACCCGAGAGGAAGTCATAAAAAACACAATTAAGATAACAATACATGTTCCTAATATTGATTTAATGGTTCCTACAGCGTTACTCCATCCCGTCCTATTTAGCGTTATCAATAAATACAACTTGATAGCCCCCTTTGGTAACGTACAAACGCATCGTATGTGTGGTGTGTTGAAATAATCGTAATTCATTGCACAATAAGATTTCGAAATGTAAACAGACAATATTATAATCATTTCTAATAAAAGGATAACGACTTCCGTTGATTTTTGTCTTAATTTGTCTGTATGAAAACCAATATATAGTATTCGAGCTTCCGCCCCTCCCGATTAGATTAGTTCGACTTAAAATATTCATCAATATTTCCCCTTCCTGCTTCTAAATAAAGCCAGGATAAAATTAGCTCCTTATTCGTTAACGGCTAATATGTGTAATAGCTGGAGGAACTAGCAAGAGAAGCTGGTGGGAATGTCGGAATTTCGATCCCTTATGCATAACGTACAACGACATATCTTAGAAATCCTGAGACCAAAAACTATTGACGCATTAGTAGTCGATACTTAATCGTGGCCCGATTTGGAGATGTTTGATACTTATAGCATCGTAGTATAATCGTGGTAGAGGATCTGACTGTCGAAGTGGGCGAATATTAACTAACAAGAATTCGTGCTGTCGGCACCACGATGGAATGCAATCAAAAGTTGAACGCGCGTATGGAGTTTGAAATTCCGAAGTGTGTTGACGTATAGTGTGGATTGGGGCATGGATGCGGGCGGTGCGGGGCAGGGGAGGGAGGCGACTCACGCGCTGCTGCACGACCATGCTGAGTAAACAGAACAGATACACAAGTCGGATGCGCCGCTACCGGCCGCTGCACCTCGGCTAGATTCAGTTGAATGGGGCGCCCATATAACTGAAACTGGCGCGATCTGAAATACGCTTTACGCGAACACACTGTTTAACTTTTTATTTCGTAGTTGTATTATGTTAATTGAGTAACGAAGACTACATTTGTTATTATAATTTTTTTTTAATAACAAATCCACTGTCTTCATTACTCAAGACTAACGTTAAGAAGTTATTGAGACGACCATGTTGTATAAAGTTAGTTAGGGAATAAGTTGATATTAAATAAATAAAGTATACCGGAGATAAATAAGTTTTACGAACAGTTTGATTCTACGTGACGAAGAGGCTGTTGGGTTTATTCCCGACCAGTTATTTTTAGCATATACAAAATACCAAACGCGACAAGCTTGTAATGGAAAATTAATAAACAAAAACATAAATGTAACGATGTAAACAGTAAATTTTTATATATATCTTGTTTATGAATATAAAATATGTTCCGAATTGTTAAAATTTTGTAACAGCTTCTTTGTGTCTAATAAACTAATACTACTGTGCAAAGGCCTTTTTATAACTGGATACACAAACTACATAAAAAAATCAAGTTGCGCAGAATAAAACAATTTTATTACATTGTAATAAGCAAATCTATGCCGGTTTCTAACTTTACTAAAGTTTGTAACATTTGTAACTTTAATATTTTTCATAATTTGTTCAATTGCGTTTTCTTTGTATAAAGATAAAGTATATATTTTTTGTAGGGAACGTTTGAAAAGTCGAGTGAGAGCCTTTATGGAGCAGATGTAAATGCACTCGTCCCCATTTACGTGAAGTCAACACGTCACTTTTACCGGAATGCCCTGTACAAATATTACCAACTCCCTTCAGTTCATTACGCTAACTCGACTGTAGAGAGCTTTTGTTTGTGTGTACGTCTCATTGAGCGGAGAAGCGTGGAGCGGCCAACTAATACGTTAATGAAGTCTAAAACATGCCGACTATTTATTTCAACAGAAGAACAAGGGTTAAAAAGGCCATACGTTTCATGTTGGCCTCAACTACGTCATTTTAATAACAATAACTTACCGATGACTTATTTCATCAACATTTGCGTATTGGTACTAAATGTATTACACTGAAACCTACAAATGTAGGTTATAATAGTCTTCCTTATTTTTATAAATATATAAAAATAAGGAATTATACGTTATAAAATTAAGTACGTAGTATTATTAATCTGAAATTAAATCTTTTATTTTCTTATGCCGAATACGATATCAAAAACAAATTCTACATTATAAAATATATATATGTTGCGTACATTTGAACAAAACCGACTGCAGTAAGAATCAAGCAATCACATGTCACATAATGATGTTATTTTTTATAACAATTCCTAATATCCTATTAATATTGTCAAACATTAATCCTACTATAATAATTAATACTATATAAAATTAATACTAATATTCCATGCATGAATGGGACCAACTGAAGAAATAATCAAGCTTTCACATATCTCAAAACGATGTTATTATTTAGAACAATTCCGTTACTATTAAGCATATATTGTTATTGTCAAATATACATTCCATGCATGAATAGAACCAACTGAAGAAATAATCAAGCTTTCACACATCTCAAAACGATGTTATTATTTATAACAATTCCGTAGTGTGCATGACCGAATGATTGCGGCGCAGACGCCGTAGCGGTATTCCGAAAATGTCGAAACGGAACCTGCACGAAGAAACCCGAAATGAATGTTTACGCTTTCTCATTAATTCAGCGTAGGGAATAATAAATATTGAGTATCTGGCGGTGGTGTTTGTGTGCGACACAGCGGCGGCGGGCGCCCGGGCCGGCAAGGTGCAGGGCTGGGGCAATGAATGAAGAGGTACCAGAAACGCAACCTAAATACCGGGCATTCTTCGAGACCCCGCCGACGTCGCCACGTGTGCCGGCCGCTCTTACCTACCGCCGCTGCCGCCCGAAATAATATGCTTAGCGCACCAACGTGCCGCACACTGGATCAGCGAAACCGCCACCGTTTTTCGATTCGACGATCGATTTTTCACATTGTAATTAACGTGTAAATATAGAAGAAGAATGACGAAATAAATGCTGACTTATTAAGTTCCATTACAAACCTTTTGTCGTAGTTTGATAGTTATTATTATCTCGCTTGTAGATTTTTTCATTTTGGAATTGAAACCTATGAAGGGAGCTTATTGAGATTCGATCACTATTTCTTTAGGTATTTTAATATAGCAAATATTTAAAGTTCATATTTACTTTGGTGAATCTATTGTAATAATTACGGTTGCCAATATAAAAATTGAATAAAGAGTTCTTTAACATTATTTTCATTTATTACTATACATATCTAGTTAGCTCTTATTCTTTCTTACTTCATATCGCACAGATTTAAAGAAAGAAAAAAATATAGGACTTAATTGATAGATTCCGACTGCGTAGTCATAGAAACGGTTTACGTGTAACCGGTAGTTCGTTTATTAATCACCGCTGGTCATATTCTTTTCATCAGAATTCTCTCCTCCGGAACTTAGTCATTGTCTATTCAACTTACATAGGTACGGGTGTTTTTTTTTTGCTTGACAGGAAATATCATGTCGATTAGTCATTGAAGATCGGCGACTACAAAACTCGCCTTTGCGTATTAATGAAGGTTAACGTTATTCCAAATTCAAATTTGATATAAACACGTAGTAGGTAGTATTAATTAACTGCTTTAAAACGAGGACTCCGACGTAACTCGTATGGCGATATCTATACATAAAAAGAGTTCATTCTTTCATTCGGTTCCCACGTTATTTTTTGTAAAAGACTCCGATAAGGGGAATAGTATACCCTTTCTTAGTACTGTAAACGATCGTGGGCCCTTATTTATTGCTAATAGATTTCCGAACGGTAAAGTATCTAAGCATGTGTGCATCTAAAATAAGGGGACCATCCACTTAATGCAATCTTCCAAAGAGTAATAGATTAAATTTAATTAGTTTTATAAAATTGATTCTTTAGAAAGTTGACTGTGATAAAAGGATCTAACAATGGCATTATGTTTTTAGAAACAAGAATTATTTAGAACATCTATTATTCGGTTATACCAATTGTATATTAATTTTAAAAGAAACATTATTACATTTGTTGAGTATACATAATCTAACAAAGGTAATAAATTTATTATTGGGTAAAATTAAATGAATAGATAAATGTAGTGACTACTTCTATTTGAGCGAATTCTATCTAAAGAAATAATTAAAATTAACTCCTATTTGAAAATACGGATTTAAAAATAAAAACGCGATGGAATCGGTAAATAAAAATAATTTTGAAAGAAACTAAAATAACGAATACATGTAAATTAAATATTGTATGTAAATAAAAAAAATAAAAACTTTGCCACATTTATAAGTTACAATCAGAATTTTAACTTAGTGCGAACGAGATTTTAGTTCCGATGAACTTGGGGAGATCAGGATACATTTCTAAGTGTGATGTAACGGTTCTTAGAAGATATAATTTAAGATGAATAGAAATGGTACTAGAAATTTAGTTTGTACTGGAGAAACTGAGGTAGTGGATAGGTTAATTCTTTGTATGGTTAATATTTTGTTGCTTGTGTAGGCGCGGGTAACACCGGTGTCAGCGCGGTGATAGGGGTGACGCGACGAGGGAGATGCAAGTGGTTCAACGTGGCCAAGGGATGGGGTTTCATCACACCGGACGATGGCGGCCAGGACGTCTTCGTACACCAGGTAACCCATACCACTACATACATTTACGAGAAAAGCGGATCCCCTTCCAAGCTTTTGATTATTAATAATAACTATTTGTACTAGTACTAAAGTTTTGGAATCTAGGCTAATTAATTAATTTATGGTATCTTGATGTCTTGTACTGTTGGCATGTTGATAATTGTAGCATAATATTACCATCGCAAGAAGTCTTCAAGATACCAAAGCTGCGTTGATCGGAACAAAATAAATCATTAACGTTTAATTTTTTAATTTTTAATTCATATTTTTAACAACAACCATTACAATAATATACAATACAACATAATCGTTACACTAACCATAAGAACTTAATTATTTATTAAACCTACTCCGGGAGGTATGGAACCAAGAACACTAGATGCGTTTCTCTGGTGAATGGTTATAATTACCTTTATTATTAATTAAATGATTAATTACCAAAGTATTGACTTTTTGTTTTATTAAACTAAATGAAAATAATGATACACAGCAGGGATATTTGACCGCGGTCAGAAAAGTGAAATATTTCGATTTAAACTTTGAATAATTATTGTAAATTAATTCTCAATGTTCTCATTACTATTACTTTCAATGTTTTTGTATGAAATAAGTTTTGTATAATTCAACGGTAACACATCACTTGCAAGTTAACTGTACTACTGACGATTAAAGGGTGGAATAAAACTGTTTAAAATAATAATATCCAAAAACTCGCCATACATTTATATTGAAAATAGCAGGATGATCTCGGATCATTTAGATCATACCAAACAATTAGGCAGAAACAGAAATATTACCTAAATGTTATACACTTTAGCTTTTAAGTTAGAGTTTCAGCTAGGTCGATTTCTGCAAGTTTTGTTAACAATTTTTCAAGCATTACATTTTTTTTTGGTAAAAAAGCATACTGATACTTTCGAATTTTACCTTGATAATTTTATTTTTGGTGTTTAATGTTTTTGGGCTAGTGAACTTAAGTTCTGTGAATGTGTTTAGCCTATAAATATGTAGTGTGCTTTTGTATCGTCATTCGAACAGGAGAGATACGATTAAACTTAAGCTGCGAAACTAAGTATTGTCAGTTCCTTTCGCTGTTCACACATTTTAACATACTGTTGAAATGCATTGATTACCTTTTAGTCATTTTGTTATTGAAGTCATTTAAAATACTTTTTTATTTTTAATCACGAAATTTTGAAGAGGACTAGGAATAGATATTGAGTTTCAAAACTTAGTTAAGGTTGTAATTTAATTTTATTGATGAATAAAGATATTGATTCCATCCCTGTCCTATCTATCTTATGTATTTTTTTATTTAAATAAATGATATCCCATCAATAGCGTCTTCTTAAAGACAAACCCTAATAATATACTAATCTACTCCAATAAACAATCGGTTTGGTTGTTTATTTTAAGTTTATAAGTAATCTCATAGCAAGTTACTTTAACGTAAACTTAAAATTATAAAAACACTCTTAAAACAGTTAAAAGATTTTAATACCAAACTCAAAAGTGATCGTTGTTGATCACGAATATTTTTTTTTTCATTAATATGATTATCGTTCATTTATAAATTCTAAGTAGCGTAGCGGAAAAATATAAATCCATTCAGAAAATACACCGCCATATCTAGCGGTTGACCTGATAGTGCTCTTATTTGTTTGTTCGGCTTATCAAGGCCGGATGTTTTTTCTATACATTTACGCCACCAAATTTGTATTTCGCTTCGCTGCAGCGAAGCTAGCGATAAAATATATATTAGGTCAAGACTATGTTATTGGAAAATGATAAGGTTTCGGTTTTCCCGCGCCCGACTCCCTCCCATTTGAGATTGTATTGTTATGTTGTAATAAATATTCATCGTCTTATTGAAAAGTGAACCGCCCTTAGTCAACCGACAAACGTTACGCAAAAATTATCCAGATATAATCTTACTTTCATTATTATTTTGTATATTTACCTTTACTTATCTTTAATATGCAAAATTGTATTTGTTGGTATACAAACTTTTCCTTATTTTACTAACGATAGAGAAAGGAGAAGCCCGCTTCTTTTATCTCTTTGACAAAACATCTCGTTTATACAGATTTAGTAAACAGCTATTCCTTATTGTCATTTTCAGAGCGTCATCCAAATGCCTGGCTTTAGATCATTGGGAGATGAGGAAGAGGTGGAATTTGAGTGCAAGGAATCAGAGAAGGGCTTGGAGGCAACACGCGTTTCCGGCCCGTCATCAGTCGACTGCCAGGGCTCGCATCGTCGGCCTTTATCTAAGAAACGCTTCAGGAAAATACGGTACGGTTTATTTTAACGCCTTCAATAAATTTTCATTACATTAAGTAATTATTTATTTATTTATAAAAAAGTTTATAGTAAGCACCAGGTTATGTTGAAGATATTTAAACTTTTTGACGATAATTAACTCACTCTGAGTTCCAATAATTTTTCAAGAAAAAAAATGTTATACTGTATTTCAATTAAACGCTAGTTTTATACGATACTCGTTGTATTTCCGGTATTTGTGGGACATTGTACACATGCCAGCCACTTCATGCAAGCGGGCAAAAAATACCGCAGGGTGGATAAATATTACATATGCTAGAAACTTAAATGAACGCTTAAATCTACTATTTTCATCATTAGAAGTTGTTAGACAAATGCTTTTCCCGCTATATTCACTTTATACTTAAAATATTTTTGATATGGCACATATTTTTATGACGCTTTATTAATGAAGTTTCATCCCAATATTTGTTACAGTTGCTACAATTGCGGAGAGTTTGCCAACCATATAGCCGCCAAGTGCAGCGTCGGACCACAACCAAAGAGATGCCACAATTGCAAAAGCGAAGATCATCTTATTGCGGATTGCCCCACTAAGGTATTGTGTCGATATATTTTATTTTCTTTTTTGCAAGTTTTTATATAAAAAATAGGATATTTTTTATTTAGATTAAAAGATACCGTTAGGAATTTGTTGGTGTAGTATTTTTTTTCAAAAAAAAAGTACATATTATTTTTATCCAAATTTGAAATCTCTAACCGTTACGGTGATTAATGCAATAGTAAAATAAATGTAGTGTAACTTTTAATCAACTGAGTTTGACTATTTGTTATTTGCCTATGTTTAAAAATAAACATCTACGTATGTTAAGACTTATATTTCTGAAAATGCTTACTGGTACACGGCATACAATTATAAACTTGATGTTTTTTTCTACAATATGTTAAAACAACTTCGTCAAAACAATGTTTATGCTATGCTATAGCGTTATGTTTTATTCACGTATACAAAACTGCTAAATGAGTTTGAATGTTTTAGGTGGAAAAGAAAAAGGACGAATCGCAATCGAAGAGCTCCGGAAGTTCTTACGGAAGCCAACACAGCAGTCCACAGCAACCCTAATGCGTTATTCAAACTTGGTCAATATTACGAATGTCCCCTTATAACAAACAAAATATTATATGAAAATTGATCACATATTATGAAATCTACGTTTGATTATCAGCTACTATTGGTAGATCATTTAAAATGTATTAAATGTAATAGATATTAATTCCTAATGTGAAACTGAACTACCTCATTTTTAATATTTTATCTTAATAAGAAGACTGATGAGTACAAATCAATTAATTAGTACAAAACTATTTTAACGCTTAAATTTTTCGACTTAAGTTTGCAAATGTAACTTAAGTACAAAACTTGTGTTCGAGTGACGATACCATAATTAATTTACTTATATTTTTACCCAAAGTTAAGTGTGTGTTTATATGATTATTATTAATTTTGTTACTATATTCTATTTTGATGGACTTTATGTTATTCTTAGAAAGTAATTAAATTTATTGATTTATTATGACTGGCTATGAATGATATATAAAATGATATTTCCATCAATGTTTAATGAAAAGAAATATTGGCTGCTATTATGTGAATTTCCCATTACTTGGTAACATTTTTAAAGATACAATAAGAACAAGCACTCGTTACAGCACAAAACAAAAAATATTGTTCTTTAGAAAAAAATAACGACAATTAGTTTGTTTCGACAATTAATTTACTCAAAGTTGTTACTAACACATCATTTT
>DWHQ01000657.1:0-12979 GCA_018247955.1 Eurytides marcellus marcellus | reverse complement strand
CCGGCCACCTCACTCACCGGACGAAACGTGAAAGCAAAAACACTTCCACTTTACGCCGATTTTCTGTGAGGTCGTGGCTGAATATCTCTTTCTGCTTGACAATATTTTAATGTGCCCGCCTTAAAATTAAAGCAAAAATTTTTAAATTTTCACAATTTTCTTTTCACATTTTCACAATCAGTACAATAATTCAGGACAAGTAATCATTAACTACATTTGGTTTTAGTAACAACTTAGTTCACTCTTTGTAAATATACAATTATCGTCAATTTCAACCATACAAAATTTACTACTTCTCGAATTCGACGCTATCTTCACTTTTTAAGCACACTTTATGATTATATTTGAGGAAAGAAAGATAAAGATAAAAAAATTATGAGATTAATTTTAAAAAGATGTCTGCGAATCCCGCTTCACACACGTCTGTGTATATGCAAATAGCACAAGGCGTGAAGTACTCGTAAACCTAAACACACGGTCCGTTGAACGAACATTGCGTCAGAATCGACACGTAAAACGACTCCATGAATCAGATTAGATTTGAGTGTTCCAGTCGCTATTTTCATACCGGGTTAAACACATCGACGTTAAGTCTGGAAACGCTGACATTTAGTTCCAACGCGTTAACATCTGACCATGTCGATCACTACCGACGAAGCGAAAGAGGAGAAAAGAGTGCAAGAATATAATACAACAGACGTTCAGATTATTTTGGATAGAATTTATCCTAATCAACAAAACTCTGCTTGGAATGTGCAGAAATCTAATCTCGGAGGAAGAGGTTTGTTTGCACGCAAGAAGATTAATAAAGGAGACTTAATTTTCAGAAACATTCCGATCGCTATAGGACCAAGGAATAGTGAAATTGATAAAACTTTCTGCGCTTCATGTTACAAAACGTGTAATACAATAAAAACTTGTGAGAAATGTGGCCAAGGAATGTGCTTTCAAAATTGCTCTGCATCGCACATACACATAACTGAATGCGAATTCATCACTAAACATTGGCAACGAAAGTCAAATCACGAAGACATTTCACAAATACTCGGAAGGATGCGTATTTATGTACAATTATTTCTTTCAACGCCCGAGCAGAAACAGCTATTGCCCATTTTACAGCACAGCTGCCCTACCACATTTAGAGATTTGGAAAGCCTTTGTGAAAGTTTCATTGTACCTGATGAACATATAGAGTTTATGAAAACTGCACATTCGATTCTGAAAATAAACTCATTTAGAATTCCATCAAATAATGGAGTGAATATACCCTTACGTGGTTTGTTCCCATTAGCGGCTTTTCTAAACCACAATTGTGTGCCTAATACCAGGAATGTATTTAAAGAAGATAAGACAATGGAGGTTTACGCATCGCGAGATATTGACATCAAAGAGGAAATTTTTAGCTGTTACACTAGCCTTTTATGGTGCACTCCAGCCAGACGTTATCAATTGTACAAATCGAAAAACTTCTGGTGCCAATGTATTAGATGCAGCGATCCATTAGAAATGGGAACTACACTATCAGCGATCAATTGTTTTGATAAAGATTGCTTGGGTAAAATTTTGCCCTGTGAGCCGTTGAATCCAATATCAGAGTGGCGTTGTGATACTTGCAGAGTCAATGTGTCTGCAAAACAAATTAACAATATACAATGTATTGTGGGAAGTCTATTACAAATAATATATGAAGAAGAAAAAATGGACTGTGATAATATCGTATTAAAGCGTTTGGAATGTTTTTTACCCCATTCAAGTCATATATTTATTGATTTACATTTTAGATGGGCTCTTAAATTTGGATACGATAAGGAAGCGAAACTTAAGGGTATTGTGGAAAATCGTTCAAACAATACATGTCGTAACGCTTCAATTTAATACAACTAACATTAAAGCAAAATTGAATCATTCTGTTAAAGAAATACTTAATAACTTAGGTCGCGTGTTCCACCTCATTGACGTCAATTAAAGGTGAGAAGTAATTTAAATATTATAGTTTGCTTAATAATAGGCTGAAACTTAGTGAATTTCTGAAATGTTAATTATAAAATATGTTTTTATATTAATGCACTGAGCATAGCAGAAGTAAAACTGAGAAAATATGTTTTGGAAGTAGTAATATTATAATTAGTTTGACGCTTATATTATAAAATATCTTGGAAAATACTTCATACATTGAATTTGCTAAAGCAAAATATTTTAGTTATTAGGCTTAGGTTATTTAGATATTCTGTTATTTCTGCCGTTATACCCAAAGTCTAAAGCAATTATTTCAAATTTCTATTGTATATAATAATAATAACCTTCCGAGTTTATCTATATATTGCTTGTCCTAAATGCTACTAATTTCCTCTTCTTAAGCTGATATATAGTAATTACGTAACACAGTAGTACATCAATAAATTATCATTAACTAAAAATAAGTGTTTGATATCAACATGAGACAATCCCATCCCTAGTCGTCTAATGTTTCTAGGACATAGTGTGGTTCTTAGTAAGCCAAGGTCTATAAACATTATGTTGCTGGAAGCGTTACACTAATTTTTATGAAGCTTACAAAAATTACACATTTTTTTTTTTTAAAGAAAAATTTTAATTCTTTTTTTATACAAAAAACCGCTTTCTCATTTTTTCTACATTGTTCTTTTATTATTATTATGACGAGATAGAAAAATATCTTTGCTTTGTGTGCTTTTGCATTTGCCGACATACCTACCATTAAGTCTCCCACGTTCAATAGACTGTAATCTTATCCTAATAGTAAATGTATTTAAATGACTAACATTTAATGAATTGTCGAAATACTGTATGAAACCTGTGACCGAAAGTATGTACGGAATCCTAAGTACATTGCTAAAATGCACTTGGCAAGCGGTGTTTTGCAGAGCATGACTAGTTACGTAAATTAAAAGACGTTCCGTTTCTGGTGCATGAAATGATTTAAGTTGCGATATTTGTTTAAGCTACACTCAGATAAAATATTCATAATAACAGTAATGTTAGATGTCGTGTTTAGCGCTTTTGCTGAATTGTTGTCTTAGGTGCCTAGCATCGTGGATTCATTCCCAAGCTCTTGCGGTGTCAATAATGGCTTCTATCAAAAAACAAATATATCAAATACCAAAAAATTAAGGAAAATTATTAACTTTAAGACAATCTTACCTCATCAAATGAAGAAACAACCGAACAATATGTCTTATAGTTCGGTTCGTTTATTCGGGTGCGAATTAAAACCATGTGGGCGTCAGGAAATAAGCGAAAATTTAAGTATAGGAACATAATAACAACTTATTTATAAACTGATATTTGATTTACGAAAACGTCGGTCGTTAGTTCTTATAGTATGAATCTTTATCGTCAGGATTTGCCGTTTACAATGGAATCCGTTTAAATGTCGCATATTGAATATGACATCATGAAATATTCTATTTTTCTACTAAAGAACAAGTTTGAAAGCAACTCCAAAGAACGTCGGCTAACAAAGCGAAACGCTTATTCATAATAATTGGCCGCTGTCTCACACGTGATTATCGCATAACAAACAACGTTCATAACTAAACACTCCAAACGAAAATAGTTCGTACGCGTCGTCGCTGAACTGCGCATTTCCACAATCGTGCAATCGCAACGAGAAGAACGGAAATCCATAATGCGCTCAGGAGACCTTGTATTAATATTAAAGACGTTTTGCATCGCATCGTTGCCTAAGTGGGCGCGGGTACGCGTCGGTTAGGCCGTACGTGGCGTTGAATAAAATCAGGGGCAATTATTTCGCATGGGGCAGTTGTTCGATTGATCGCTGTTGACATGGGCGCCGCGGCTAGGAACGCCCGTCCGCACGTCGTCACCAGGTGGATCTGTGTACCCGTACCGTTAGTAAAGAAATTAATAAAATTAACAATATTTGCACAGTAAGCGGCGACTTCATTGACTATCTCTGCTGAATATTTAATATTGTATCGGCACGAACTATAAGTGATGGTGTTAAACGATGACTCTTTTGTTGTAACATGTGTCTTTTAAAGGTATGCGAAGTTGGAACAGAAAATGTTTTCTCTACATGTTCACTATTCTGCGATGCTATAATATTATAACGCTTACAGTGTTCCTATTGCTAATATATGTGATCTAGAATCATATATGCTTTTTTAATGTTAACTTTAAGATATTAATTGTGACGCTAGTTTAACTAGTAAGTCGTTCGTAATAAATAAATATTTTTTAAATCCTTTAAATCCTAAACGCTTATCCGAGTTTCTCAGTTTTTACTGCTCAAAAAACAAAATTCGTATTTAACTACTAAAACGTTGTAATTGAATCCGAGGTTAAAATTTTCATCGTGACCAAAACATTCATACCTTATTAAAATAATCGACTGTTATAGAGTCAAAAAAGTGAGAAAACGTTTAATCTTATTAGTCTTAATGCAAGATAGAAAATTGTTTATACATTTCCTTTTCGTTTGTACATTTCCCATTCGTTTTACGAATGATTACAAAAAAACGAAGTAATAATCCGGATAGTCAAAGCGAAGTAGTGTTTTGCTCTAAAGGGTTAATATGGATTAATCAATGGTCCACAAATATTACACAGAGCTGTCGGAATCCCGTCTGGCGCTGAAAGAGAAGCTGTGCCGTGGCATCCTGCGCACGGCGGCGGCGTTGGGCGCGGGCGACGCGCACCTCCGAGGCCTCATGCTGTACCACCTTCACGCCGCGCTAGCAGAACGCGCCCGCCGCTCGCCAGACTTATATGACGTCAGTATAAATACTAAATCTCAATACTTCTCCGTCCGTCACCTACTTTAGGAATGATCCAAAAAGAAGGAAATTGGCAATGAACGAAATTCAAATCGAGGGTTGTTGGAAGGCTATAATTTAAATTTTGTCTCAAAACCAGTGAAAACGTACCTGCGAACACTGGGAAGTCCTCTCCCACCCCACTAATCTCCAGATATTGCTCCTTCGGAATATCACCTGTTCCGGTCGATGGCTCATGGTTGGTCGACGAAGAATTTTAGTTCTTATGAGGAATGTAAAAATTGGTTTGATTCATGGATTGCCGTAAGAACGAACCGTTTTTTCGACGAGGTATCTATCTCCTAGCCCGAAAGATGAAAAAAGTAGTGGCATGCGATGGAAAATATTTTCAGTAATGTATTTTAATATTTAAATCGTTGTTTCTCTCAAAAAACGCTACGAATTAATCCCAAGACCTAATAGAAAATCGAAACTTCTCGACTGTGCTGCGCTCGGACTCAGACATGTTAGATATTATATCTCTTTAAGCAATATTTGTGCTGGTGATTTTAACCTTCAAATCTGAACACAGTAATGCTTACACGTAGCTGTTGGGCGATGAAAGATACCCCAGGTGAACTCTGCAATAGTTCTACCACTAATAAACAACGACACTCCAATACCTATGATATTTTTTTATCATCACCAGCCAAACATGCACGTATAAGGCAAAGATATGCGTTGACCTTGTGTCGATACAACAAATAAACCAAATTCCAAACGTTAATTGCCGCGTGCTTGTCTTTATAAATGCGTATGAAAAAAGAAAAATATGCAGAATGACTCGTAAAGACAGACAAAGACATTCCAGAGCTTGTCTATTTTTATCTATACATTATTTTTTCAAAGTGAAGAATGAACAAGAATGATGCATTTCTTGCATCATTCTTGTTATCACCCACACTTAATTGTCTGCAAATACGCAAGCAGGAGTCTTTTGCAGAGATCTTTTTCCGTCTGGGAAGGCACCATTGCCAGTTATTCTATCATAAAACAATAATTGTGTTCCAGTATGTAGCGCAATGAAGCCAGAAAAAATATCCTAATGGACAGCACAGTATTCCTATAAGGAACCGTGTCGCTAACGATAAGGCACCTGATTTGTTTGTCTCGTCACTTAATTCCATAAGTACAAGAGAGTGCCTAACTTCATCAACGCTACAATATCAATAACGGTTCATTCTTGCTAGTTAATTTAGTTATGTTTATATTAAACAATATCCAAAAAATATTTTTTTTCGTTACCGGTAGTATGAATCCACGCATCGTTTCCGACTTAATAATATTGTACCTGACCGAAAGCGGACTGAGGTCTAACTGTCACCTGTTGATTACAGCTAAAACTTTTTTTTTGGATTTTTTAAAATATGGTTTATATCACACCAATGTTAAATAGCATTGAAAGGCATCATTATTTGGTCTTAGTTTCTCGATGAATCGAGTAAAATTAACCCTTCGGTTGTTAATCACAAAATCTTTAATTTAACAAAAAAAAATTCTTTGTCGTTTCAGGAGCTGAAGTCAGAAATTGAAAGTACTATAGATCAAGCATATAACATACTTCAAGGAGACATATCAGCACCCTCGGATTTGGAACTAAGGCATCAGTATCTGGGTCCAGGATGTAACAAAACTCATGAAGAAAGATTCTTCATTCTTGAAACGTCCAATAATGACGTTCTTTTGCATTTTTAATCGCTATGTAAAATTGGTAGATATTTAGTGTATGTTTTGAAGAAGCAAATATTAAACATAACGAAGGTATAATTATAATGCAAGTTAAATCGTAAAAGAAAGAAATTGATTACTTCTGGATTTTATGTGACGAGAATATATATAGTTTTATATATATGTCAATATTTAATTTAATCGAGCTTCGATACATTGAGATGTTACAATTTAACATTTTCTATCCAAATCTTAACAACAATAATTTGAAAACTTTCACCTCCTCATACATATTGTAACAAGCACTTAATTATTTCACTTGCACTTACAAGGAATAAAATTGTACATCCGTTATATATCAGACTCAAATAAATCGTGGCATTCTACCGTTTAATTTTTTTCTGATATATAGTTTAATAAATTAGATTTTAAATAAAAATGTTTTAACTCTCCCTCTTCCTTTGTCGCAGTTTGAATAAGCCAAGAGTCGTGCCAATATTGGTTTTTATGTACTAGTTTTTAAGTTAAAATTGAAATAAAATGTATAAAAATCACGTAAAAACTTATAAGTGAATTTAAGTAAATTAAATAGTAAATAATTATAAGTGAATTGTACACTGAAGAAACAAAAGGAAACTGGGCTGTTGTTACGTTTTGATTATCGGAACCTACTGTACTAAAGATAAACAGATTCTATTTTAGTCTTAATGACAAAATCGTCGCTTATATTACTTTTGTCTTTATTCGAAGTGTGTCAACTTTTCCACGAGTTCGGTATTCCAATGTAGCTTTATAGAGTCCTGATAATGAAAGCGAAAGCATCAAAATCAAAGTAGATTCTTCTTCCATGCTAAAGGAAACATCACAAAAAATCATTGCAAGACTATAAAATCTTTTATTTAATTAATGTTAATCAATTTATTTAATATGTTATTAATTATACACTAGAAAAAACGAAAGAAATTAGAAAATTAATTAAACGAAAGACGAAACGAGCACGTCATATGCTTGCTAAGCAACGCGGTTGCCCATACAGACACAGAGCCACAGTATTTTGGACTTAGAGTTCAAAACTGCTTGGCTAACTTTGGGCTTCGCTCCTCACCTAGAGACGTGAGACAGTACATCTCTATGCTCAGTAATTGCGCTGTCGATAGTCACTTCGGGATGTGGATAAAAATTGTCGTCAATGCTATTACAGAGACGATAAAAAAATTACAACAAAAAATATAACAAGGAACACATATTAATACATATATTATAACAACGTATTGTTTATAGTTACTTTATTCTAACTCTTAAATAGCGGTTACGCGACGGAAAAATGATTATTCACCTTAAATAACGCAAAACTCTCGAGTGTTTAGAGTTTTTGACAGTTTGTCAACTTACTTATAGTTAACTATCCTAGGTATTCTCTACATATTCTTCACAAACGAAAATGTAATACATTAACAAAGTAGGAATAAATAAAATTCAAAAGATTTCACAAGAATATTACTATCGCCATCGCACCTTTAAAAATTTGTATATGTAAGTAAAAAGTATCGATATGAATGGTTTTCGATATTTAACGTTATTAAAATAATATTTATGTACCAGAGCTCTTATGTAATTATGTACCAAAACTTTAGTCCTGTCAAACATCCAAAGTCATTTACATGATCTGATTGTCATTATCAATCTAGAAAACGCATTGATGTAATATCTTGCTTTTACTCCACTCTTGCACAACACAATAGCTCAGTATTAGTCACTGGTCCTTTTTTACACAAATTGCCTTTTGCTTTCAAAAACGGGCTCGGGTTCACCACCACATAACAAATCGGTTATTACAGTCGGATATCACCGACAGGGAGCAGCGTAGCGTTCGGTATCCAGTCTTGAAAGCCAAAAAGGTTCCCTGCACTGAGAGCTCAACCTCTTTTATACTCGCAACTCTCTCATCTCTCATAAATAACCCTACCCTGCTGCTCTGACCACCAGAACGCTTTTTATAATAGAAATAGTAATACTAAGATCATAAAATATTCTTCTTATCTTATTTATTATTCATGAATTTACGTTTCATTTTATACAAACACCTCACAGGCGCGAAGTGGCGACTTGTGACAGCTTTTTTTATTTCTTTATTTTTTCTTGGGGAAACCCCTTATGGACACGTGGCAGCCCTCGCTGCGAACAGCCAGGTTATGACGGACTCGCACCGACTAAAACCCCACGGTGATCGCCATCAACTTTAATGAAGGGTTTCGGGATCTCTATTTGGAACACTACCGCAACCCCTCTATGGCTAGGATAACCTCATCCCGGGGGTAGGAGTGACTTTTGATAGTTAGTAGATTTCATCAATTGCCATACTTCATTTACAACAAAACTTAGTTAATATACCACGGAAAAGCCTTGTATTATAATTATTATTAAAAACATTAACATGATTTGTTTTAAATTAACATTTTTTGTTTGCATATGTTCCGATGAACGAATAATACTTGCGTGACCCGAGAATCGATGTATCGAATCAACCGATTCATTCTGATTTTTACTTTCATTCAAAATGAAGAAGTGTCAATATTTAATGTTTAATAAAATTTTAAATTAAATATTACTTAAAAAAGTAAAAATAGGTGCCTAAACTGATTTGGTGCACTCTCTATTATCTCAGATACATGAATAGAAGAACATCGATAACATTACACTCTTAAGGCCTAAATTACACAAAGTACGCCCTTTACATACTCAAATACAGCAAGTAGTATCAATAAACAGTGATAGGATATCTATTCGATAATAATATTAAACGTGATGTTATTTTTTTAGTGTGGTTAACTCATTTACGTAATTATCTGAATTTAACACATCTTATACCTAACGTTAAAAAAAATTGTGATCTTAAAATGTCTGGCAAGCAAGCACTATTACTTTCATCATCTAATTGTCATGGATATTCAATGTTAGAATTTGCTAAAAATGAAATCTGCACTCTTCTCAATAAGTAAGTAATAATTTATAAATATTTAAGTTTATTTTTAAAGTTTCCAAATAAAAACAATATTGTAATAACATTTCTAGACTTTCATTAGTATTATGATTATGATATTATGATTACCTAGTTGTCATACTATTGTACCCATATGGTAACAAATGACAAATGCTTCCAAAGTTGAATATTATTATAATGATAAAATGAATAAGTCTTAATGTTCGAGTTAGTACATCTAACACATGCTTCATTTGTTTCTTGTAATATTCCAGGAATAATGTAAATGAATTACTGTTTGTACCTTATGCACAAAAGAACTTTGATGAGTACACAAAAAAAATAAAAGAAGTTATTGGCCCATGGGGTTACTCGGTGGTAGGTTTACATACATACAAAGAACCTTTTAAAGCTGTTAACTCTGCCAAAGCAATCTTTATAGGAGGTGGAAACACCTTTTTACTTCTTGACAGGCTGTATTCAGAGAATTTAATAGATATCATAAGGGACAGAGTATGCAGCGGGAATTTAGTGTACATTGGTAGCAGTGCTGGTACTAATGTGGCTACAAAAAGCATTCACACAACAAATGACATGCCTATAATATATCCACCATCCTTTGAAGCTATATCTTTAGTGCCATTTAATATTAATCCGCACTATATTGACAATTCTGAAAATGAAACTCATAAAGGTGAGACAAGAGATCAGAGAATCAGTGAATTTATTGACATGCCTTATGCAAAAGCAGTTTTAGGGTTAAGAGAAGGTTCAATTCTACAAATAGATGGTAATTCATTAACACTAAAAGGTGTTGCTGGTGCAGTTCTGTTCAAAAAGTAAGTATAAGAACATAGAATTATAATGTCATTGTTGCATTAAGAGCCTTAAATTACATTTTTTTTTCAGGGGCGAGGAAAAAAAAGAATATTCTGTGGGAGACGATGTATCATTTTTAATGGAATAATAAATTTTATATAATCGGTTATTATCCATACTTTTTTAACTTCATATTACATTAAAAGTAACAGAAAATAAAATTTATAACTCAAAATATAAAAAAAACACTTTTATTACCTTCACAAGCTTACTCTATGCTACTATTTTACTTGAAATATTATCCTTGAGTTTTTTTTTATTTTAATTAAAGACAAGAAGTTCAAAAGCTCTGTACCCACCCTTACACTATTTTTCTTCATCACATAACATCACAACACTAACCACCAAATTGAACACTTCAGCACAGTATTTTTCATTGGGCATTTAATCACCTTTTACAACCACATTACATGATGTATGTTCTCCAAAAGTACTTTTTTATGTGTTCATCTTCACATAGTAATGGGTACAGTTCCCTGTAGTATTATGATTAGTTTGGGTTTGGTTTATGTCAGCCACTTATAGGTTCTTGCATCAACATGGCTTGTGCTGTATGAAACAATGAAGCCTGTGGTGCTACACGAGATTGGCCTGTACGTTCAGCTATAGGCAGATGACATAAATACCTACGTAAGGCTAAATCGCGTCTTGCACTTAATCCACGCGTTATTTCACACCCTGACCCAAAAAGAACAGCCCGCTGACGCTTCCTCTTTTCCATGGCAACCTTAATAAATTATAATTTCGAATTAGAAATTTTATTTAAAAAAAAAATACTACACAGTAATTGTAAAGAACTATATCATATCATAAATAACTTTTACTGTAATAATGGGAATTTTGTCGAGAGATAACATGAATCATTGGTTTTGTATTCCATAGTCAACAGCACTTAATTACTCTTGGTAAACTATTTACTTAGTTGCCAACTGTATCATATCCACATATATAGACAAGTTGTGAGCATGGTAAAACAACATGCCTGCCCATAACAACTCAGTGCTACATAGAACCTCCTTGATCTTGTGTTGCACTCTTCACTCAGAGATTTAAGATGTTACATCTCTATGCAGAGTAATTATGTTGTCAATATTGACCTTCAAGCCAGAATACAGTATCACAGAACAACGGGCATTGCAGTGGTGCCATCACAGGCGGACTTTGCAAAAATAGATCTACTGCTTAGGAAATATTTCAAATCTTGAAAAATACCCACCTGTATAGAAGCAACTGGGTGAAGGGAATTAACATTAGGTACAACAACTTTATTTTCAACTTTTTCACTTTCACCATTTTGTACGACATTTTTATCTTCATCAGTACATGACTGTTGTTTATTGTCCTCTGTTTGAAGAGTTTCTGCATTTTTTTTCAATATGTTCTCTATAGTGTCTTTACCAGCCATTTCTAAAGACAGCCCAAGACGAGCTAAAACTCTTTCTGGTCGCCAACGATCACGAGCACCACCAGTAGAAGGAACCTGTTCTCGACGACGAGCGTCAGCAACCAAACTAGCCCAATCTACGCCCAATGCGTCCCCTAATCCAGCTAGAAGAAAGTTAATGATATTAACCAAAAGGACAAAATTGTATGTCAAATATATTAATAAACTTAAAATAAACTTCAAATAAACTTGTTATATTTATTGCTAACACGGTTAGCAATAAATATAACAAGTATAGTTTTTAATTACCAATATCAATGTTTATCTTAACAAAAAAGGAATAGACACAGCATAATTTAAAAAAGCATAATTAAGAAACTGAGGAAGAATTTTTTTCCAAAACTTATTATAATTATTTAGGTAGTATAACTAACCCCTTGTTCTTTCTTCTTCAAGTTCTCCCTCAGATATTTCTTCAAAATCTAAATTGGCCACATCTTCGTCATCTTTACCTTCGTGTGATTCTTTTTCTTCACCAGCTCCAGTAGTATCCTAAGTAGCAACAATATGAATTAGTGGTGCAGCAAATAACCATTTAAAGTATTCGCAAATTAAAATATAAATATGGTTACCGACGATATTCAACGACATATTTTTTTTTTATTTTTTGTAAAAGTTAAAGGCAGAAAATTATTTTCGTTACATATCATTCATGATCTATTTTCCAAAGGGTATAGGCAAGTCCTAAATCACCGCGACTTCATTCGCGCGTATTTTGATTTTTTCCTGGATATGAAACAACCTATGGCAATCTCTATCCCTCAAGCTACACCTGTGATAAAATTAACAGTGATTTCTATACCAAGCGTTGCTCCGTTGATGCTTAAAAGAAGGACAAACAAACATACTTTCAGATATATAATATTCTAAATACACTCGTTTTATTAGCCATCTTCCAAAATTTTCGTAAATTGATATTTATTGTTTTATTCGCCTTAATTTTCTAACGTAATTAACACGTTGTTTATATTTGCATGATAAAAGCAAATGCGAAAATGAATAATCATTACTTATATGCATGTAATTCATTTTTTGAAATCACTTATTGTATGTTAAACCTCCCATGAAACTCCTTCAATTTTACCTGTGTGGATTCCTTTTCCGAGCCATCTGGTTTAGAAGCAACCTCGTCAGTTGTTGGTTCTACCTGACTATCTTCGTCCATATTTTGATCTATCATCTAAAAAAAATATATATTTTACATTAGTATAG
>DWHQ01000656.1:0-12984 GCA_018247955.1 Eurytides marcellus marcellus | reverse complement strand
CTGTTTTAATATTAATTCCAAAAACTCGTATCTCAATTTTGTATTATTAATTTAATAAATGCGAATGTTTGTTTTACTTTCACGAATGAACATTAGCACAAGTGTGATATTTGGGACCGTAAGTAATAACGTACAACATAGCCTTTGTATAATGGCGTATAGCCTATGTATAAACATGGAAAAATAGAAAGATAAACAGGAATAATGCGACAAAATGAAAAACTGCGTAAAGCCGAAGCCGCAGTCTAGACTTAGTACTTTATCAATTCTAGACACCCACTCTTATCATTCTTTCTTCATAGTATTAATAAAATTGTAAGCAACATTTCAAGATTTCCCAATGAAAAATTTCGTATTTAAACTTTGAGCTTTAAGGTTATTTATTAAAAAAATCAATCTGTATATTAAAAATGGTGCAGAACTATGGCCAAAAATTATTGTACAAATGCTGTTGTATTCTCTGATAAAATAAATATTTATTATCAAAATCACCAAAAGGGTCCTTTATATGATGAAAAACAAGACAAGTTTTTCATCATATAAACTTTATTAACATAACAATATTTTAAAGAAAAGGTGCTATGTATGCAATATGTTATTACCTATAATTTTCCTCCTAATCTTAATTAAACATTCTATTTGTTGACGTAGTGAATTCATCGCACTATTCATCGCGCGCAAAGGGTTTCGATACGGACTCTACATTTTGTGTCCTTTTTTGGGGTTGATTCACGCGTACACGAGTATTTCTGACTACAACATGACGTCAGAGTTATTATTATTTGGTCGACGATCGATCGATTAAACTGACCATTATTTTAGGAGCTGTTGCGATCAGCTAACGTTCCCCTCGTCGTTTCAATTTTTGGGGTCCGCCAAGGGCGCCAGTCCTGTTAAAATTGGTTACTATAGAGTAAGTTGTACAAACATTCGTGATAAATATAACTTGAGTTCATAAGCCGAGCAGTAGGTCGCGGGCACGGACCTCGCCACCCGTGCGGTATTGCGATAAAAAACGCCGTCTATCTCGACAAACATAACTTAAAAGTTGCCGTAATTTGCCGAGCCGATGTTAGAGACATAGAAACCATAATAATATCAGCGAACAGGTTGTTTCTTAAAACTAATTCTTTTTACACTTCATATGTTTTACAAGTATTTCTTTAAGTTTAATATGTTATATAAACATCGAATGATTTTTTATTATTTCGAAAAATTAAAAAATAATAGAAATTAAAGATATTGTCCTTCGCTTCCGGCAGCGAATACCTCTCCTGTATGAAATCGTCTGTAAATCATATGGAAACCAAGAACAATGAAGGTTTTTGTAGAGTGGCAGGATTTTTCACTATCTGTTATGTTAACGCTAAATTTCTTTTTCAGGTAAAAGCGGTCTGTCTGCAAGTTCCAGTCGTTCCACGAGTCCTTTAGGACAAGGAGCGGTCAGCTTTATACCACGTGCCCCTGCCTCTTCATCCGGGTAAGGCATTGAAATCAGTTTTACATATTCGTTATTAGTCGACACAAAAGAAGTTAGTTAATACAATAATTGTTCACAGATCTCGGCCGAATTCTTCGTTATTAGCTCCCGGTAGTAAAATTCCGTCGCAGTTGTCGCAGACGCAGCAACAAACACAAGCCACGCACCATAATGGTACACCTACAAAACAGTCCATGTTAGATAAACTAAAATTATTCAACAAAGACAAAGTTGCGACTGAGAAGCATAGTAATAAAAGTACAGCGGTTTCAAAACGTACTAGTTCTTCAAGTGGCTTTTCGTCTGCAAAGAGTGAAAGATCCGACTCTAGTTTAAGCCTCAATGAGTCTTCCAACAACGCAAATACACATATCAAATCGTCCAATTTAATAGGGCCTAAATCTATAAGACAACAGTGTGACACGTTATCAAAAGATAAGTCCGGCAAAAATGTAAAATCGAAACTAGTAAGCTCGAAAGGCACGAAAGAGCCATCAACAAATTTAAATAAGAGTAGCGTAAGAAATAGCGGTAATGAAAAAGCAAGTAACAGTCCTAAGTTGCCATCACGGGATAAAGAATCTAAAATAGCAGCACCAAAATCTGTCAGTAATACTAAATTAAATGCAATCGAGGATCACACAAGGGGTTCGAAAACTAAAATAGAGTCGAAAATGGTGAAACTTTCAGGAAGTCAAGTGAAGCTTTCAGAATCCCGATCAGAGGCTAATGCAGAAATCAAATCTCATGAAAGTTCAAATGTCCAGTGTAAAAATTTGTTAAATCAGTCTCAATCACCGACAGGACAAAATCACACCGGTATTCCGAAACCCACTGCCGCTGTTAAAGGGACCTCTAAAATATCAAAGGATGATCGACATATCATACATAAAAGTACCAACAGTCAATTAAGCCCTATACAAAGTAATTCTAGTTTAAATTCAACAAATAATGGCAGTGCTCATCCATTTACACGAGAGCCTTCAAATTTAAATAAGGAGATAACGCAGAAACAAACTTTAGCCGTTTCTCCGATGCCGGTTGTTAATGTGGGAACTCAAAATTCTTCGTCACAGATGTCTGAAAGCTCTCACTCAAATTCAACTCACAGCACCACTGGACAGCAATCTAATTCGAGCGACGGCAGTGTAATTTATCGACCTTCGAGTGAATCCGGTTCAGAGATGTCTAGAACGAACAACATGACGCCCAGTAAACGGATGGACATGAACACCACTTATATTAACGACGTTATAAACGAAGCGGAGTTGTCTGAAAAGGAAGCAGCGCAGAAGCGTCATGATGGTTCCGCACATAAACAATTCTTTGACAATAATAAGTCATTAACGGAATTCTGTAAGAAGCAGGAAACCGACAGTCGATCAAGTTCTCCGTCGCACTGTCGCGACAACTCGCTGGGTGAAGATGAGAATCCGCTTATGAATGTAATGCCGATGCGACCTTTACTGCGCGGGTACAACAGCCACCTGACCTTACCAATGCGCACTTCGGGATTAGCACAGAAGAACATACCGGGGTATCCCCATCACGCTAACACTGTTAAAGCCAACTTCGGCCGGGACAACGTCGGGTTGCGTGACCGAATGAATTATGCTCCAGGATTCTCTAACCCTGATTATTGTGATCTTGACATTGCTTCGGGATATATGTCTGATGGGGACTGCCTGAGGAGGATAAACGTGAACGAGACGGGCTGTGGAAGGAACAACGATATCATGGACGGCTATATGTCTGAAGGGGGTGCCTCTCTGTACGGGCGTCGTATGAATTATCAACAAGCTTCCCAATTTCAACAGCTCGATGACAGGTGAGTTCCCTTTCTGAGATACTTCTATTAAATTAAATATTTTAACAAATTTTGTCATTAATTATGTACGCGTGTATGTATAATTTATAGCGATGCTACAGGTTTTTTATTTATTATGTAAGGAACCGTTACTTATTTTGAATTTGAAATTTAATTTGATTATTTCAGAGTAAAATTAAAATTTTTCATAAAATTGAGGACGGTTTAAATATATTGTTCAATTAGGATATTTTACACATTAATAAACAGATCACGGTATGGTATGATCATCAATACGTCCAGGATTTCAAATAGAAACGAACGCAATATTTATTATAAAAATAGTTATCAGTTAAAAACGTGTATTATTTAAGTAAGTCATTTAATTAAGGTATATCTCTAATTTTTTATCTTAAAACTAAGCACAAAGTAAGTTTTATCTCTTTAAGTAAAGTACGCAATGCAATTAAAATGTTTGGATATCATTTTATTACGCGTTATCATTACCAACACATTTGTTGTTTTAATTTTTAATAACATTATCATATCAATCCACAAGTGGTCGCAGCATCTTCTGTATGTTCCAAACTAATTGATACGATTTATTACCAATATACGTCGTTTAAGCATTGTTAGCATATAACGAAGTGTGTTTAAATAAAAAAAAGGATTTTGAAATACTTAAATTTAAAACACACGTGTATGCTTAGCTTCCTTTTGTTATGTTTAGAAAGCAAATAAGGTTTAATAAAAAAAGACCAAACGTACTTAGTAAATATATAACTTTCCCACCCCCCGGAGAATAGGAACGTCTTAAAGAGAAGGTAAGAATTCTCTTCGCGTTCATTGTTAACGTCGCACGTTCCGTTCTAAATTTAAAAAATTACGATAAGCTATGCTGTGACACAATCACATTCAAAACAGTAACATCAAAGATATTTGAAAGATTATGCTATGTGTCATGTATATAAATGAAACTTTTTTTAATCCGATCTCGTTTCGTCCTGATTTTATAACGATTAAGAAAACTAAACACGATCACTTTTAAAACAATATATATTAAGGAGGTTTTTGGAAAGTTTTTTGCGATGTACTTTGCCTTAATAGCGTAGTATAAATAAGACTTTTCTTAGTACCCAAACTCCAATGGTGCTGACGATCTCGCAGCAAGGACTCGCATGGCGCACTCACACTGTCGCATCGCTTGGGGAGAGGGCGGGGAGTAAAATCGATACTCCCGCGTCTCACACCGTCCCTGCCCCGCGCTACGCCGGGCATCCACCACGCCTTAACCCTAACCACCCCCAACATCCCATTCGGGACCTTAACGATCACGAAATAAAATTGCACTTCTATCGAACTCTCCGGTAATGTGCGCTCTTGACTCATACGCTCGCATAGGCTATCACTGACAAACAAGCCATTGTTTGTCAATAAAACTGCTAGTTTCGGTATTAAGTGATTGACGCCATTTTCGGTTGTGTCGGTCGCGATAGATTGATTGGTCCATGGGATTGAATCGCGTTATGTAAATGGGAGCGCGGGCTCCGTTTGCGCGGCGCGTCGGCGGGCAGGCATGGCGGGCGGGCGGCAATCGGCGGCGCGCATTACCGGCGTGCGGGCGCGCCGAGCTAGCGCCCAGTTTTTTCACTCGCGGAAACTTTCCCGATCGTCGTGAGGAAAATGTAAATCGGTGTATCGATCGCACGGCCAGCACAGCTGGCGCCCGCGATCCGAGCCCCTAACAAAGCCGTGAACCTATGGCCGATACGTTCGCCCTCAGTCGTGCCCTAGCCGACGTAGTGGACCATATGCGTTGTGCCTTCTGTTTTAATGTTCGCCGGTGAGCGGGAATAATTTTGCGATGGACGTTATGTTGCGATTTTTGTATATGACCTGCGTTAGTTTTGCCGGATACGATTAGTGTCGTAACGTCAGTGCTGCCTTGCTATGTGTCTTTGCTTTACGCGATAGACGTTATATTGTAAATGATGATCGGTGCTTTGTAGATGTTTGATACACGTGAAGATATAGATGAAGCTTTTGTGTTATACGAAGATGTTTATTGTGAATACGGTAAGGGTGAATAGTATTTTATTATTAAATTTTCGCAATGAACGCGTTGTCAATTCTCCGAGTGGCGTTAATTCGCCAACATCTGGTATATCGCGAAGCCCATGTATGAACCATTTGTGACATGTGGCCGCCACTCGGTACATTAGTGCATTACTAGTTAACGTGATAAAATAATAATTGATACGGCGCTTTTATGTCATGCCAAATGGTCTATCTTAGGCTGTATTTGCAAAAATATCCGTTACTTTTTAAATATAATCTGTCAACGCACTTACTATTAACTTTATGCCTATTTAAATATTAATAAAGAAAAAAGATATCGAATGTTATTTTAAGCATGTACAAATTACTCGGACTCGAGCACTCAGTCGATTGAAATTGTGATACGAACGATTTTATCGTAGAATATTATGAAACAATCAATGTTTTCGTCATAAAACGACAAATTACTATTCCTCTTTACGTAAGCGGGTATTCCGGGGTATCGAACATAAAACTTGTGGGGGCTCCGTCCCATGAATCATACGTACGGAACAGGCCACATTTGAATCGCCTGGATTCCCTTCTATCAATATCTTATGAATTTTGAACGACGGAATACGTGCATTATGTATTGCCAATCAATATCAAATGAAAATGGATTAGCATTGTATTAGATTGTTTGAAACAATTTCGAAGAACCTAATAAAGCATTGCGTTTTGCAACATTGCTTTTGCTTAAAGATTGAGGAGAAAAATTCAAACTATTTTATCTTGAATTTTAAAGATTTACTTTATTAATATAACAACGAAACATAAGTAATATGTAAAATAATAGCCATGAATTCTTTTACAGTTATTAAAAAGAGAGTTAACAAAAATGGTTAGCCAATTTTTTATTTCTACTTAATAAAAGTTTACATTGAGAGCAATTATGTTATATATAGCCCCCAACACTTGACTACGATCAATACTTTCAACAAAAGTGTTAAAGATCTAAAAATATCCGAACGTCCAGACAGCTCTTTGTTTCCTTAATATTAAGACCAAATAAATGATGCATAACAGTAAATTGTTGTGTTTTGGCTTAACAAGTTTAGTTTATAAATATAATATAAGCTTTTAAAACATGTGTGAAGTTACAGGCTATGATTTTCTTTGCATATTTTTTAACGGTTCGAATTTTTCAGCTCAATTATAATAGCCACACGTTAAATAATTAAACAGAGTAATGCTAATAACTATCTCAGAAGTTATAAATAGCCCAACTCAATCGATTTGAAGTTCACGAACTATTGTGTATTGTTTTCGTTTCTAAGTCATGATAATAAGTACACAGCTGCTGCCCTAAAGCGCTTTAGTTCATTCCCCTCTTTATGTTGCTTATTCGATAATACTCCTTCTATGCAAATGATTAGGTCCATTTTCCAATTCTCCTCACCCGTACAGCGATTTTATGCACTTATT
Source organism: Eurytides marcellus marcellus (assembly GCA_018247955.1). NCBI lineage: Eukaryota > Metazoa > Arthropoda > Insecta > Lepidoptera > Papilionidae > Eurytides > Eurytides marcellus. The sequence continues at coordinate 6,175 of DWHQ01000656.1, read as the reverse complement.
TCGATGTTTTCAAATAAAGAACTCTTGTAAACCGCATATTGGTTTTATATTATTAACAATCTTCATCGCCTTGAATCAATTGCCACGTTTTTTTAGCGTTTATAAATGTTTCGTATTTTTTAATACAATTAGATTCAGTTCAATACAATATTTACAATTCGTTAAATTAAATTTCAGCTATAAAGTTGCCTTAAAATTAAACAGCCTATTAGTTTTATTAAGATTAACATGAAAAAATAAATTAAAAGTTTTTAGTTTTTAATTTACGTGAATTTTTAGAAATCAGTCGGATTTGCGATTTGTTATTTTTGCAATAAACTATATATAATATGATGAAATAACGTTTGATAATATTAAAACGAATCCCGACACAGAATGTTAGTTTGAAATGTTACTTCTTTTAATAATAAAAGGAAACTAACTAAAAATGTGCAAAAGTAAATAGTGCGCGAAGCATGCTCAAAGTGCATTTACGTTTCTATTATATTAAAAATGTGCTTGCTATTACGACGCTCCGAGTGTCGGATGTTGAGCATCTCGGGAGCTAGTGTTCTAAGTGTTGCGAGGAGCATTTAAAAAGTTCCGATTGGGGAAGAAATTAAAATGTAAATGTAAAGTGGAGATTTTAAATTGAGCGTTCTCCAAACTTAATTGTGTGAAATTTCGAGCTTGGGAGAATTCTACATCAGGAATTCCATAAGTTTACTGGTCTCAAAATAATTATATGTTAAATATTGTTTCTTTAGTAAAATACGTTACTAATTTAATTGACATTTCAAGAGATTTTAAAAATATTCTTTTTTAAATTTCAACAAATAACGTTTATTAGCAAATAAAAACTATGCAATATCGTTTAATTGTAATACTTTTGTAACTTTTAGCATATTAGGGTTAAATTGGTTTCCTTGCTAACCTAAATATTGGAAAATTTATGAATATCGTGTCGTTTAAAAAGTGAACGAACTTAATTCTAGTTAAGCGCTTACAGACGTCGTAAAATGCGGCCGTTAGTTACAAAATATAATGCAAAGTTGGTTACATAGTTGCTTATCCGACGACCGTCGCGGCAGTTTGAGAACTTCGCCGATTACAGAGCGTGCTTTGGAATTAACGTCGAATGAATTGCTCTTGCTCGCTGAAGCAGCAGCCGTCAGTTCGTTCGTTCGGTACGGAAGTGGTAACATTAATGAGCAATACTCAAATGCAGGCGTTTAACTGCCAACAGGGTTCAATCTATGTCCTGCGCACAATTCGCACTTAATTAAGCCGTCGAGTAGAAAACCGAGTATGGAATCTCATTAAAAAATTCCACCCGACTGTTCTTTTAGTGCGAGAAATGCAAGTTCATTAACGCGACTGTGGTAAGCTTTCGACTGAGGATCGTTTGACATTGCGTGTGCGAATGTTCAAAGCGGAAATCAGATCTAGCCCTAGGATCAGTAGTGCCGGCAATTGTTTTCATGCATTTATAACCGACCGCTTTATCAAACGATTGTGGATAAAAACTTTAGTTTCATTGTCATTTAATCCTAGATTCCATGTAGCATACGTTTTCCTAGCTTATTCGTAGTTTTAAATTTCCGATTTAGAAGCTGATAATTTTGGTGTCGTTTTCATCCAATCAGCCTGTGCAGACAACTTTATAGAATATTTATTAAACTAATTTCCTTCATTTATTGAATGTCAAAAAATGTATTCATTATTAAAATTGTTTAGACTCTTACCGATAGTATGCATTATTTCGGCTGGTTGTGTATTGTTATTTTACTCTAATCTAATCTATTTAAAATTAAAACATAGCACTAAAATAGGTACCACATTTTTTACATAAATGTATATATTAGTTTTATTTATATAGTTTTTCAAACTAGATTGTGTCCTCAATTCGAACATAGAATGTGAATAAGGAAAAGGAATTTATATTTAGTCGATAATAGCATATATTGAAAATGAACGCTTCAAAAGGAAATCCGTCTGCAGGGGAATGGATTTTAACTTATCACTGAATATCTCTCGTTTCTCTTTTAGAAGTCATTATTTTTTTTTTTCATTCTATCCACGACGTTGTATTGTTCAAAATATGTTTTATGTTATAACGTTATTTTGTATTTAATCAAGTATTGAATGTTTCCGAACGACACAATGAAAAATAAAAATGTATTGTGCGATGTGGGTTATTATTCTTTCATTTTATTATATTTTTAAACGCGTTCATGGTCAACAAACTGTATAACATTATATTTATTTTTAATTTATCCACGCCCACTTTGACTTGCCGAAAGGCAATTGAAATAATATAAAAGAATTATTCTTATTTGAATAGAAAAGATGATTGGGTGCTACCAACATGGAGTCCTTTAAATATTGAAAGCAAACCCAAGTACATCAACAACGTTGTTGAGACCTTAATCTTGCGGTGTAGACATTTTAGCAACTTCTGCATAGGTTTGAACCAAAATCAATAGTGAAGAACATATATAGGAGCTTTAGTAAACATCTCAGTCCGTTCCATAGCCATAAAACGCGCAGATTTTCGCGATTCTAAACGAAATTAAATAATTGTAAAATCCGCAATATTATTTTTGTTTAATACATGAAATGTTATTATATTATTTCTTTTTATTTGCCACAAGTACGAGACGCGATTACGATACGATTTAAAAAATGAGTTAGGTATTGAGGTTAAAAAATCTCAACGTTTAAAAATATATGATATGAACAACATTGGCATGCTGAACTACATTTTAACGCGATCCGCAAAATGTTTTAAAATGTGAATATCAGCGTAGTGTATAATGGAAAACACACCCGCTTAATGGGAATACTCTAGTAGCAATATCAGTGGAATTTTTAATATTACACGGCCTACTTGCGCTGGCAGGACAAAGGCCTTCTCCCACAAAGAGATTGTTCGCAGATTGATCTATTACAATGTTTATAGTGGGTCGAATTCTTCAAGATATGTTCGGAATGAACTCATATTACATTTTGTGGATCCTTTTAAACACTCCTATTTTTTGTTAAATAATATTTATACGGAATGAAGAACGATTTAATCGAAATTAAAATTAAAATCAGTATGGCGTGCCAAAAAGAAATCAATAATATTTTTGACAAAAGCTTAGAGTTTTCAGAAAACTCATCTATCTCAAATTGCTAATTTTCTTGTTAACAGTAAGGTTTAAGCAGTATGTAAACTATTTTTTTTTTATAGGAAGGAATATATAATATAATAAAGGAACAGCCGCAATATTATTTACGCTTATATTAGTTATTTGGAAAATACTTACGATTAAAAGGTAAGGAAATAAACTTAAAGGCTAAATAAAATGACAATAATGTATACTTTGAGAACATTAGCATTAATGGGGTGACTGTTAAACCGTAGAAAAATACAAACATTTTCCGCACATACAGACGGAGAGGTTCAGTGTTCCTACAAAAATAATGGGAAGGTAGGACGAGAATAATGAGCAGGCTGCTCACTTCGTAGATAACGAGGAACGGAGTCTGTTCCTTTCACAGCATCCGTCATCATTAGTGCGCGGCTTCGGGCGCAGAGTTTTCATTAAGACGCCAATGTTTCAAATGACAAAGCAGCCGTGTAAGGACGGTACGTTCGCGTACAGTAGTACGTTGACGCATATCGCGAGTGTTACTCGCACGAGCAATACAGGCTTCATTACAATACGGCTTACGTGCAATCTTGTAACGTCTCGGTTAATCCCATTCGAATGATTCGCGACTGTACCGCCTTACAGGGGGAGAAGCGTGTTTAGGTTAAAATACACTATACATTATTTGTTGAATTTCACTTTTAATGTTAATTTTGAAAGTCTCTAATTTAATTATTAAGATAATGTGGCATTCTTAAAAAAAATTTGACGGTTGTTAAAGAAGTTCATCGGAGCCGCCACCTCCTTTACTGTCACATGTTCGTCAAGTTCTCTCACTTAACCTGCTTAACCTCAAATATAAAAAAAATCATAGCTTCGTCTTTTTAAAGTAAATTTGATTCCATAATAGTCCTCTATAAATATGAATGTATGCGTCTTTCAGTACATTTTTCCTACACCGTGAAAAATAAACAGCGGGAAAGTCGAAATTCATTCACTCTTTTGAAAAAAGTGGGGCACATGCGCTAATGTTCTCAAAGGCTTTTGCGAACGGGGGTTTACCTAACCTTTCATACAGACAGAAACGAGAAATAGCTACTTTCCTGATTACGTTTCTTTATACGTGTCTCTACTTTGTGCAATTGTGAATGGCAGGATTTTTGCAGAATCGGAAAATTCTTTTATGTCGCAGAAGATTGCGCAGTTTACTTGACTCATCGGGCATGAATTTAATTCAATTTGAATTTAAAACATCGTAGGGGAAAGGAGAAGTAGTTTGTGAATTTTTTTGATTAATCTTAATAAGAATATAATGACGTAAGCGTATAAGTTTGTCTAAAATTAAAAGATAGTGATTCTGTAAGAATTGTTCACAGTGTAATTTATTCGATTAAGTGTAAGAGAACGCTTAAAACCTTATTTCTACTCGATTCGAAAGTAATTGAAATTGGAAGACATATAATATTGGTTTTGAAAAGTTTGCATGTAAGAGCAGCATTATATTTTTTATCATAAATTGAGTGACAAGACGAGCAAGACGCGCGCTGGATAGGAAACGGAACGCTTGCCGGTAATAACATAGTGCCACAAAGTATTTTGAACTGAGCGTATGCAAAACTGTTTTGAACTAAATTGTTTTCACTGCGTTTTGAAAGAATCTTCAGATTAACAAAATAAAATTAGTTCAAAGAATTGTATTAACTCCACTTAATATTAATACCACGGTGTTATATTACAAAACCATTGAGCTTACTAGATTTGAGTACCCTCTAAAGTATGCAACGTCTAAAGGAGATCAAAAATAAATGGCCTGCATTCTTCAGTACAGAGAGTCCATTGATCTTGAATGAGTGCAATGAGGAATGATTAATGATTGCTCTGAATACGTATATTATTCTATAGACAAGGAATTGCTAATTTTTTATACAAAACTGTAGTTTTACACTGGTTACAATTTTATATTTCTTTATTATTCAACTATAAAGTAACGGTAAAATAGGCGTATGAAATTTATTTAGGATTTGACCACATTGAGACATCGTAAGTAGAATTCGTCTGTCGATATATTTGCAAATTAATATCGCCTGTTTTATTACTTCGGATTAAAATAATTAATTAATGACTTTTTCGTTTTTATAACAGTTTGTATTTTATTCATTTTAACCTCGTGTTTTATTTATATAAGAATAACAAGTTGGATGCTTACAACACTTTAAAATTGTACTTTAATTTAAATGAGATATTTAAAAGATTTGATATGGTAAAGTAATGGATAAGTGCATCTAAAAACTTCTTGACTTTTAAACTATTTCCACTCTTTTCAATGCGTTGTCATCCATCCAACGTAAATTTCGATCGGTTAATTAGTAAAATACAAATGGAGCCCTTTTGTATTTTACTAATTTGATCTATTACTCATTTTTATTTTACGCGACATAAATTGAAAGGTTTTCAATATAATTTGTAGTTGTTAATATTTTATGGCTGTTTTTGGACTAATGTTAATATTTACTATAAAATTACAATTCTTAATATTTGAAAGAATTTAAAAACATAAGAACTGTTTGCCGGTTTTATCGCGTTAAATTTGATGAAGAGCTAATCCAGCTGAAATTATCTTCATTTTCGGTACATATCTAAAAAAACTATTCAATCAACTAAGATGGTACTTACTTCAGTCTTAAAATTAAAACAAGTAAATATGCACCGACATACGTTTGATTGCCATGTCTTCAGTCGTCCTAAAGCTCTTAAGGAAAGAAACAACCTGCATACGCCATATCAACGTTTACAATAAGCTTCAAACCATTTATTCGTAGAATTATTTGTATAAAAAAGTTTTAGATATGCATGATTCGTCCATCTTTTGAACAAACGTAACGTTCTCATAGAAATTCTCTTAATCGTTTGTGAAGTGTTTTGGATCCCAGGCCTATTGATTTGGATTGATTTTCCTACCTGTCTTTTAGGACAATTAACTATTTACAATAATCGGAATATGAGTTTGTTTTATTTCTAATTTAAATATTTTTATTTTTATATAATCAACGTTCCAGCAC
>DWHQ01000655.1:0-12987 GCA_018247955.1 Eurytides marcellus marcellus | reverse complement strand
GAATATAATTGACTTATGTAAATGAATAATAAAAATAATACAACAATTAATTACTTATAAATTGGCTCAAAGTGTGTAAATATTAATGATGAAAACAATAACTTATTAATTTTATCTCACATTGATATATATTTTGTTGTTTTTTAAATAAAAATAAATAAATGTTACCCCTTCATACACTAAAAAGGAAAAAAAGGCATTGCTTGTATTGTTTATTTAGATATAAATGGAAATGGTCCTTTTATGAATTTTTTAGCTTTTATATTAAGTGTAATGAATCTTCTCATAACCACATTAAAATATGTTATACTTATGCAAAATGTATTGCTTAATGAATATATTTATACATATTCATATGGTAGTATATTTAAGTTTATTTTTATAATTAAAAAAATTATTCTCAATAAATTTTACAATAAAATAATTGAGAATAAGAAAAATTCAAATCAATTCAATTCAGTGATGCTGTCACTCGAACAAATTGATTAACAGGTTAGTGTCGGTAAGTCCGTGATTCGAGGAACCATAACATTTTATTAAAGACTTATAAATATAAACTAAAGTTATCTACGCAAAGTTTTTGATATACTAAGTTACGTTGTTAAATCATTGTATTAAAAACAAAGTAAAGCGTTAGCTGATAAAGAAAACGTGCATTATCGTATTGTTTCCAGGTGTCTCTAAGCCGTACCCGCTGGAAACGACATAAAAGTAACTACATGACGTCAGATAGTTTACTATGAAAGATTGTAATAAATATATCGTATAAATACGCATAAAGATGATGTAAAACTTACCCATCTCCCACAACGACACACTTGATCGCTTGCATTTTGCGTTTTAGGCGACCGTTGTCACTAATAGAACACGAAAATCACAAGGCTTCGCAACCAATCTTAAACGGCAAGCACTGCACTTGCAATCACGTCTAATTGCTATAACACAACAGCATTACAATCAGCACGAGCAATTAAATGGCACGGTTTTTAGATAACAATACTAAATTTTCATATCTTTAACGAGCGATAAGAACAAACTATGTTCAAAAAATAAATCGTTCTCACCGCTGAGACGTTTCGCCGATGGCGATTACGTGCACACAGTAGTCACACAAAAGCAATGTTGCCACTTCTCCCATAGTGCTTATGCACCCAAATATTCGGTAATTTTCTTGCTTATGCTTCCCTATGTATGCATTTATATTTCTTATTTAAAAAAATCATTAATTTTTGAGGATGATATTTTAAAAAACATATTCATGAAATTTTAAGGGTTACATTTTTCCAAAAGAAAAGTTTATCATACAAACGTAGAATTATATACACTTAAACATTTAATTGGTATAGTTATTAAAGTGTGCAGAAAATATATGTTGTTATTATTTTATTTCTTTAGTTTAATGTCTTTACTTAAACTAAATGAATGTAACTTTTTTATTTGTTAATTGTTTGTTTAATCTATATCTGAACATAAAGACATAAGCACGTTTCTGCTTTTTGCGCGTATAATAACTCTATAGTCTATGGCACATGGCATGGCCGCTCTAATAAGCTGTGTTGCGCGGTATTGCGTGATTCGATTGAATTTTTGTGTTTAACATGGCTAAGGGTGATAAAGAATTAGAAAAACCTATTGTGAACAATGAATTACCCAACCCAGAATGTAGAAGTGCGGATCATGAAGACTCTGAATCGGCGCAAGAACAGCCTTTAGACATCGGAGAGCATTATTTAGTGCGGCGTTCGGATGAGTCATGGCACCCGGCGGAGATAATACAAACGCGATACAATGCCGCCGAATCCTGTTATGAGTACTATGTACACTATGTGGGCTACGATCGTAGATTGGACGAGTGGGTTTCCCGCCACCGGGTCATGTCCGACAGGTTTGACGTGTGCGAACAGTCGAATAACAACATAAATTCGGACCACCTTCTCACCGACAAATCGGGACGCAAAATAACACGCAATCAGAAACGTAAACATGACGAAATTAACCACGTTCAAAAGTCGTACGCCGAGATGGATCCGACGACCGCGGCTTTGGAGAAGGAACACGAAGCGATAACAAAGGTTAAATACATCGATCGGATACAAATCGGTAAATACGAAATAGACACTTGGTACTTTAGCCCTTATCCCGATGAGTATGGCAAACAGTCAAAGTTGTGGATATGCGAATATTGCCTTAAATACATGAGGATGGAGAAAACTTACAGGTATCACCTTAGCGAATGCACGGCGCGGCAACCGCAAGGCAGTGAGATATACAGGAAAGGCACCATAGCAATCTTCGAGGCGGATGGCAAGGAACACAAAATATATTGTCAAAATCTATGCTTACTAGCTAAATTGTTTCTAGATCACAAAACATTATATTTCGACATAGAGCAATTTCTCTTTTACATACTCTGCGAAGTTGATAAACATGGAGCTCACCTCGTAGGTTACTTCTCAAAGGAGAAAGATTCACCCGAAGGTAACAATGTGGCCTGCATACTCACATTACCACCATACCAAAGACAAGGCTATGGCAAGCTGTTAATTGCATTTAGTTATGAACTGTCGAGGTTAGAACAGGTCGTTGGCAGTCCAGAAAAACCGTTATCAGACTTAGGTAAACTTAGTTACAGATCATACTGGTCATATGTACTGTTAGAAGTATTGAGTGCTAGCAGAGGTACTCTAAGCATAAAAGATCTGAGCCAAATGACAGGGATATCTCAAACGGACATTATATCGACTTTACAGTCAATGAATATGGTGAAGTATTGGAAAGGACAACATGTAATATGCGTCACCCCAAAGATAGTTGCAGAGCAATTGGCCAGTTCACATTTCAAGAAGCCCCGGTTGTCTGTCGACCCATCAGCCTTGCGGTGGATTCCACCGAATAAGCAAGGAAACTCAGCAAAGGCCAAGAAGTAGTACAGGCTTACAGGCAGGGCTTAGAGAATGCTGTGAAATACAATGCATCCAAAGGACTTTCTCTAGGTGCAGGCCTGTTTGTTTCAACACTTATAGCTTTACATTTGTAACTATTTGCTTCTGAATGCAATGATCAATGTAGAGTCATCAAATGTGTGTTTACAAATAATTTATAATGTTGAATGTAAGATATTGTAGTTTCCCGCTGCATTTGTTGTCACACAATGTATTAAGAGAAATTTAGTATTAAGAGAACCCAGTGAAGGAATGAGTGTTATATATAAGATTAATCCTTGAAATAGTGGTTAAGTGAAAAAAAAAAAGTGTTGACAGAAATAAAACCACCTTTTCCCAATAGTCTTACAATAAGCTATTTGAAAAATAAGCATTTTACTGACTATCATTTCAATTCCTCATAACAGTATAACTAGATAATGTTAATTATATAAACTCATGTTTATAACTTTTTCAACACTTTGAAGAAAAAAACAGATAGTTCTTGTTACATGTTAGCAATCTAAGGCCTTTGTACAAAAAAATTCATTCAGTTCCTTTTCATACTGGTATAGTGATACTAGTTTTAAGTTTGTTTAAGTTTCCTTATCTCATTATCAATTATGATATGAATATTGATTATACATAGTCCCTAGATGTGATTACAATTTGAAGTTTACCTTTTGTTATTAGAAATCATTGCAGTGAACACTTAATTTATTGCACTACATGAAAAAAAAAAATATAAGATGCGGAAAATTTATCCAAATACCAATGGTAAACATTTCATTTTTAAACAATTTTTTTTTTTATAAATTTTTTTTTTTTAATTATTCACCAATATGACATGCCAGTAGATTTGGTGTAATATCTAATTAAACCATAAGCATTTTTTTTGCTTTCGCAAATAAGATTTCAATTAGTATAAACTTGCAACACAGGTATTAAATAGCAAAGCTGTTTGTGTCAGTTGCTTCATAATAATGTTCTCCATTCTTACTTTAAGCCCTTATTATTAGTAAAGATAACTTGCGTGTTATAGATGTATGATTTTGTAGATTTGTGTGATCCAGTAGCATCAATGCGTCGCTATCATCGCGCGGATTTGTTTTGAGAAATTGAAAATTCTTCTCATTGCTGTGTTTAATTAGATTCTGTGAATCGTTTGTTTCACTGTTTATTTGTGATAACTTTTTTTAGTGTTAAGAGAAAGTGTCGGAAGTTCGGAATAAAAATGCAGAATATAGCTCGTCTTTTTTCTTTATTTCCAACATATACAACATAATTTTCTAATGTTTTTTTATTTCCAATTTTTTATTTAAAAAAAAATGGTATCTGTTCATATTGTAAGACGTTAAACTACGACTTACTTGTCGGAAGGACTACAAAAAACTTTATCCAGTAAATCAAGGCCATGCGGAAAGGCTGGTGTAGTGAATAGATTAGTTAATATTCTAGATTGTATCACCTTAAAGGCCTATATGGTAGTGTGTATTGACAAACTTCTCAGAAATTGTTTTATTATTTAACCATTTGTTCTCTTACGTCCCACTTCACTGCTGAATAATTAAAGATGTCTAGTAGTTAATTTAGTCGGTGCTTGTAATTTATTGATTATCTTTTATGGCTATGTATTATGAAATTCCCGCCATTATTTCCTTATTAGCGACGTTTTGATTCTCATGTCTGTTGATAGAGGGCGTTATTTTAACAAAGTAAGTTTTTTCCGTGGCCCATAGGTTTATATAAAAGATTTTTTTATGCAACTAGCAAATATCATTGCCACATCAAAATCAAATGTTTCTTGCCAATGAAGTGTACAAAAGATTTCGTTAATATTAGTGCACTTACAACTTTACTCCGGTCTTTAGCAACTATGGTCATAAATGATGGATGTTAAATACCCATCTTTCCATTCAATATATAAGAGTAACTGTGTCAACCTATTTTTGTGTAAATAAAACAACTGATGCACAATTTCTATGTCACTTTATTATCATTTACATTCATATATTGATTGATACATTCGCACATGAAACGAAATGGAAGAGAATACTTTGAATGCAATTATTTCACCGCTGTGCGCTCTATTAGAATTGGTCTTAAAAAACAAAACTTATGTAAAACCAAAATTTAATGCTAGTGTATTCGCAGAAAACTGTCGCCTTGTATTCATTTATTTTTCAAGTCTCACAAAACCAAAATAATTACATTCAAAGTGCAAATTAACCACTAGATGTTATCATAAAAACTATTGAAAACTTAAAAATGGGGCCAGAGACATCAGCTGACATGAGTTCGTTATTTTCTTTTGTTAGAACTAGGCAAATGGGCGAGGAACTTACCTGATGGCAAGTCATTACCTCGGCCCATGGACATTTGAAAACTTACAAATGCTTTCAAGCCTCGTAGGTGTTTGGTATGTTGTACACATACCAAAAATATTTTATGGAAAGTGTAATCAAAACTTTTCCTTGCTATTGGATATATGCATTACCATCAATAACATAACAAACCTCATTCTCAAGACTGGAGATTGCTTCAGTATATTGATTCTAACACTTCTATAAATTTAAACTATTTGATAATGTGAAACAAGGACGTATAATCATAAGTACATAAGATGACCGAATGATCAGCAAACTCACAACATTAAGTATTCATCAAACACCGAACGATTTAGCAATAATAAGTAATATTTAACACTTATTAAAATATTTTTTTTTGCGTAGTTTTTCTATATGCATTTCTTCGTCCCCTTAGAACGTACTACTAACAAACTTTCGCGTTACAATATTCTACACCTAAATACAATATGCGTCTACCATACATCATAAATAGTCATACGTTATCTGTTTTAGCATTTAAAACGTTAACAGTCGTCGATTTATTTAAACGAAGCACATTGAAATATTAGTGTATAATTTTTAATTAGGCGTTTCCAATCCACATCAAGCGAGACCATTATATAGACGACATATGCGAATGGAATTTTTATATTTCCATATATTCCATCCGGTGCTATGGTATACAACTCGCTCACTTATTCAAACTTTTAACGTGTTTTTTTTATACAGTTAACGATAACATATAAGTTTAGTATTAAGTAACTACTTCACTCTAAGCCCTACGTTAGTACACAACTGATATGACCCCACTAATCAATTTGGATGTACTGTCTTAGCATTAGCAGTTAGATGAAAACTAATATCTATATAAAGATATATGTGACGCATAAAATCTATGATATTTTACTGTTAGTGCGATATATACTTAATTTGATGTATTATAGTAATTTTATATATGCAAAGGGATGGGTCCGTTATTTTAAATTATAGGCAGTACATCCAAACAGTCAAGTAAATTCATCTTTATTACTAATAACTGTTTACAGACAACAGTGCAAGCTATGAAAGTGGAAATAGCACTTTGGCTTACAGTAATATTGATGTTTCTAAATGTGATATATTAAAAATTATCTCAATATTATTGTAAACTGCTGATATATCTATCAACTACTATATAGTACCATATCAATAATTACACTGGGAAAGCAGCATTTGTACTAAATTTTAGACCTTAGCACATTAAATTACAATTCAAAATTTCTGCACACTTCCTGGAATGGCACAAAGACCACTGCATATCAAAGATTCTATCCCGAAATAATACATACACATAATACCTTATAAATTATATGATAAATATAACTAATATTAAATTATTCACCAGGATAATTATTGACCGATGGCCGAAATAAAAATATCTATAAGTACTTTACACTACTGTGATAGCAACACTTCTAAAATATATTATTTAAAAAAATACTATGATCTTGGTTCAAAGCGCTTACCTTACACATAAATATGTAATTTTACACTTTAATATAATACTGAGAACGTCAGATCTAATGTTAAGGAAAAATAATAGATTTCTTTCTAACAAACATGATAACACTTATCAGTTAACAAAATAAAATTTTATTGGACATAATAAATTATGTAAAACAAACAAAACTACCAAAAACATGTTTTAATGCCAAGGAAATATTTTTATTTAACCTAAATAAATGTCTTTCCTGATGATAATACATAAGACTTAATTAATATAAATACTATGTCACATTTTAATCCATGACTTTATTGATTAATGAAACTTTGTGTTAGTGATACCAAGTTTTTCAACTTGCTCAACAACACCTTATAAATTATACGAAATACGCCTTTAACTACTTTTAAAACATCAAATTTCACAATGGAAGAGGAGTAAGTGAAAATAATTCTGGTTAAATTTATTATTATCTTACACAATCTATGAAACAACTTCCTAATAATCAATGGGTAATGGCACGATGAGCTAACAAGTGTTATGAACGAACAAACAACAAAACACCAAAACAAAATATCACAATTTGTCAATCACTATGTGGAGAAATATATTTGGTAAGTTTTGAACGACCCACTATGTACACAGCTTATGTTACAATTCATTAATGGGAATTATATTGTCATAGATATCCGTTTATACAGGCAGGTACTGTGAAGCGATACATGGCTATATATTTCCTCTATTTTCAACATTTAATATTTATTAAAAAATATTTCATGCTCAATACACTTTGCTATTTTTTGACAATAATACAAATTATTATTTTCTTATATTACTTTTGGATAAATAAATGTAACAAAATAATACTGAAACAGTTAATGACGGTTAGTAGTGGAGATCGCTGGTGAATACTAAGTCATAATTATTACATTGTATGAAACTTCTGTGGCAATATGGTGACTAAAACACATTGTTATCCCACAATTAAATAAAGAATAGAATTAATGATATTAGGTGGCCTAAAATCATTTTAGACTAGTGTATTAAAATAATAATTTAAGTTATAATTTAGATAACATAACAATTGTATATCTATAATTTACCAATTTGCGTTTATTAAACATGACTCCGTAGATGTATTAATTATGACTTACTTAGGTACAAGCATGAGTGGAAATCAATAAATGCAGACTCCCAAACCATCAGTGTCTTAATAAGTCGGAGCCGTGTAGTCAATGTTACCTGAAAATTAGAAAAAAAAACAAAAATTAATTAGCAATAAATACATATATCGACACATACAACAAAATTCTTTCATTGAATTTTTTATAAAAGTTAATAAGATCACAAAATTAAAGATTACTGGCCACAGTACTTCAATACACTGCATAAAATTTTATCAACCAACCCTGAACAACCTGGTACAGATATAGAAAAAGAGGTTATTGCAATTTTGGTGCCAGTTTACAACATGATTGGCACTGAAGTAGTAAGTCGAGAGGCAATTCCAATCCAAGTAATTATTATATCAAAATTGTAATGCAAACATAAATATTCTATTGAAATGTTCTTGTTTGAACTGAACTGAACTACTCCCTGAATAAAACTAATGTGCCTCAAGTAGAAAGTATTTTAAGTAGTATTTAAAACTCTCCCCAACAGTTTGTAGGAAAATTGTCAACTAACACACATACATTCAAACGCTAATGAAGCATGGTTTAAAATCTCTCATAGAGTGACCATCAAACATCAAACGTCACTCTTTAATTCTTATTTTGTATTCTACAAAATTCTTTAGCAAGGTATATATATAAATAGCTTCGTTAATAAGCCCACACACATAGGAGTCGAACTTTTTATGTTCTCCTTTTCTTAGAGGTCAGAAAAATATAGAATAAATCTAGTTTTAGATATATGAAGTTTGTTAATCCGTATATCTATGTATTTGTGATTGACTTTGCAAAGCTTTGAAAGGCTATTTACGCATGAAGAGTATCTACCTGTAGACATCCTGTGTCCACAAACTCAACATGGAGCAGGTACAGAGCAAAATCATTGTCTTGAGAAATAATTCCTTTTATGAAAAGTCAGTGACAATTGAATCGAACCCACGACCTTTCGCTTTGCAGTCAGGAGCGCTAACCACTACACCAACTCAGTACTCAAAGACTGGTCAGTAAGTACTCACCGGTCTGCGTCTGCGAGAAGGGGGGGTCGCTGTAGGCGGGCTGGGGGTCGGGGGCGCCGGGGTAGGCGGGGAAGCCCCCCGGGCTGCCGATGCCAGCGCCCCCCTCCACCTCGTAGGCGGGGGCGAAGGCCGCGTCGGCGCCCATGCGGAAGCGCTGGAAGGCGAACAGGGCGCACGCAACCTGCGCAGTTCCGGACGTCATTTTATATATTCTAGGACGTGGTAACTTAATAACGGTGGTAGAGTCACGCAGCTGTTCCCGCTGCTGAATGGGCCGGCTCGAACCGGATAAGTATCGACCTCACAGAAGGTCGACGTAAAGGGGAAGCGTTTTTGCTTCCGCGTTTCGTCTGGTGAGTGAGGTGGCCGGTGGCCCATCCTCCTCCCTCCTCTTCCTCTCTCTTTCAGTCCTCTACCTATCTGCCTGCCTCAATTCCCTCCCTTCCTTCCTCTTCCTCCCGCTCCTCTATCGTCATTACTCTCCTCTTCTTCTCCCTCTTTTAAAAATTTCCCCCCTTAAAGGCTGGCAACGCATTTGCAAGTTCTGTAAAGTTGCAAATGTCCATGGGCGGCGGTGATCGCTTACCATCCGCCGCCGCTAGCTCCTTTGTCAGCCTACTCCATAAAAAAAAACGCGTTACGGCGCCAGTCTGTCTGTCTGGCTTCAGTTGACAGTTTGACAGGTTGACAGTAAGCCTAAAGCTATCGCCGCTTTCGAAAGTTATTGTAGAAAATTAAATTGTTAAACCATTTCTATTATAATATTTCTATTTCTATTATAATAAATTGTCACACGTTTTATATTTCTCTTCTAGGACACACAACAATGGTATACGTAAGGTTTTCTTGGGTATAACTTTAGATAACGTGACGACGACCGTCTTTGCAGTAAGGAAAGTAAGACAATTGGCGGATGTTAATACAGACACGTTTATTTTAATTATTTTCATAGTGTTTTGTTCCAAAACATTTTAACCTAATAAACCCCAACGCCGTCCGTACAATTCTTAAATTTTACCTGTGCTATCGAAATTTACATTAACTATTCTACATCTCTCTACTTAACTACAGTAATAAATAATCAGGAATATAACGCGTACCCTTATAACGCGTTTTCAATCTCCTGTATAACACGGCCATTCCCCCATATAACGCGGGGATTTCCAACATACAAATATCTGTACTGTGAAATTTATGATTTGTACAGTTCATAATTAGCTTCGCGTACCTTTGCACGTGTGACAATTGTGTTATTACAAAATTAAATTATTTTATTAAAAAATATGGGACAATACCCCTATAACGCGGAACCAATCTGCCGCGTTATAGGGGGATTACTGTATTTATGTACAGGTTATAAGAGCGCACCTTACAAAAATGTATGAAGCCCTTTGCTAATTACACAATACGATTTAGACAATTTTATACGTACCCAGGCGAAAATCGAGAAGAAACAGAAAGCTATGGCGCCTTGCATGTTGTTGGCGGTGCCCACTGGTGGGTTGTCGGTCTTGCCCCAAGCGTTCGAGAGATAGCAGAAGCCCACGAAGTAGAGGAAGCCCCAGAATGCTGGAACATTCGAAATGCACAATCAGTACACATCAGCTAGCTGTCTTGGACTTCGAGCTTACAAAAAAACGGAAAAATTCTAAGTTAAACATTTATGAGATTGGTCTTAAGTCCCAATAACTCAAACGAATGCCGTTTTTCATCCGACTACGCCAGATAATAGAGAGTTATGTATTTGTCATATATATATGATGATTCTTTGATTCATTCTTAATTCAACTGTTAAATATATAATCGGCAAGAGTGTCACTGAATACTCTAAGAAAATAATAGGGGAATTATTAAAAGAAGTGTTTTCATTTGAATCACATTAAAAACATGTATGCCATCACTAAAATCAGTCTACACACGACAGAGATCTGAAAGGTTGTTATTTCTTTCACACTTAACTAATTAATAACGCATTTAATGACTGTACTGTAATAATAGTTCTCTTTTTTAAACTCCAACCCTAATCAAACCTAACTGGTGTTTGTAGTAATTGTTTATGAAAAATTGTAATTACGCCGTTTGGCTTACATTTAGGCAAATATGTAAAGTAACAAAAATAAAAATGTTGCAAGATTCGACTGAAAGGTGTAGAACCAAAAATTCCTCGGTTAAAAAACTATATGAATTTTCAGTTTCTTTTAAAATAAAATATTTCTATTATTGGAATAGTATTTTTTTTTGGTTTCTATTCGTGTTTATATCATGTAATTAATTGATATTAGATTAATGATTTAAATTTCTTTCTTGATAGGATTTTTTGGTGTCTGTTCATGTTTCTTTCACTTAATTAATTGATATTAGGTTAATAATTAAAAATTTTACTGTCCTTGAGCACTTTGGAAGTGTTAAAACTAATTCTTACTTGATAAAAACCGGCATCGTGTTCGACATATAATATTTATGATAACTTCACCATGTTTTGTGACATGCAACGCATACATCCTTTTATGTTCCACTAATTGATCGACAAATTCGTAATTACGCTCGTCATAATTATCGACACACGAATACATTATTGATTGTGTTATCATGCAAACAGTAAGTTTCAGTTAACAAACAGCCCAAGGTTAGTTAACAACCTGAACCTCAAAGACTGCTCAGTAAAAAAAAAGTGCTGCCCCTATCGTAAAATAGAAATATCTTGTATTATAAGCGCGTTTTAGATAAATTTCACACGGACAAACGTCCAGATCTGGAACAGTTATCTATAGTTCATACAAAGATTTGTCCCGGTGGGAATCGAATCCACGACCTGCAACGTCGAAGCTAACAAGCTTAGCAACTGCGTCGAACGGGTCATAAAGTCGATTGATAAGACAAAATACTTTTCATTACTCCATATTTCAATCAAAATTCTTTAAGTCAAATGTAAAGTTGACTCACTTTACATATAGATCAGTGATTCCCAAAGTGGTTCAGGTGGTCCTCAGATCTAATCTTCACATTTTGACGACTTTTGGGAATATGGCATAATTGTTCACGAAAACCAGTGTAATTTTAAAATTAGTCTAGGAAAAAGAAATGTTTCGGAATCTCTGATATAGATATAGAGTATAACTCACGTCTCACTCACTCACTTAGGTCATATTCTTATAACCGAATATTAATTTTGAAACTACATCCATTTTTATTTAGGAATAAAGTTACAGGACGAGCAACTAGTATGCTTGATGGTACATTTGCATCACTGCACGTGTTTAAAACTGCTCTACGCTGCGCTGTCACAGATATTCCATCATTTATTCAAATAGGCCTTTACAAGCACTTTTGAATTCTCATTTTTACATTTTGTTCGTGAGTAGCTACTACCGTCTCAGAATGCAGTTCTGTTGAGAAGAGCAGGCGAGAAACTCAACAATTGCTCTTTTAAAAAACCGTTACCATATGTTATTTTTTAATACAATGAAATAGCTATCCCACATACGAGTCGATCAATAAGTACCACGCCATTTGATCTACCAGAAACTCCTGAACAGAGTAATAAGCTTTCAGCAACAAAATGTTTTTAATTTTGGTTTAAAAGGGCCAAATGGTAGATCTAAAGCTAGAGCCCCGAGGCCTCCACAGTAGAAACTTCGACAAAAAATCTACCCAATTTCAACGAGTAAACATTTTCGTTGTTTTACCTACAGTACTTTCTACAAATATTTACATCAGGAAATTGATTTCAATGATTTTTCGTCTAAAAAAGCTGGGTAGGTTCCGTTAGTTATTTAATTCCGCATAATTCTTGTTTTTTAATATATTTGTGTATGTTCCTAAAGAATATACTTGGTTTGACAATAAATTATGTATTAAGTTGAACTATTTAATATAGAAATTGTTTAATAATTTTATTTTTTACAATAACTTTCAAAGGCGGCGATAGTTTTAGATTATATGCTTACTGTCAACCTGTCAAACTGTCAACTGTAGCCAGACAAACTTTCGGCGTTACGCGTTACGTTACGAAGCCGTTTACCCTCCCGTAAAAAGTTATCACTTCAAAAC
>DWHQ01000654.1:0-12991 GCA_018247955.1 Eurytides marcellus marcellus | reverse complement strand
ATGTGATAAAGTAGATACTATTTTTATTTTATATTGATGCATTGTTATTGTGACTAACTTCATTATTTAAAGTCTGGAATTGAGACATAGCAAAAAATAATATATTGGATGAATTTTAAATAAAAAACAAATACTACTCATAATTGTTCCGTTTGTATTTTGTTTCAGTTTAACCGAGTAAATATAAACAGTACAGAGTTTAGTAAATACGGTTCTGTTTGTATACATCATTTAGTCGAAATATCTTCATATAATATCAACAATAAAAAGGGGAAATCATACTATAGAATCTGCATGCTAACGGCGTTGGCACATCCCTACGTTTGCAGCCTAAAGTAATTGCAGAGTTGAAATTATTAAAAAATATTTTAGATAAAATAATAGGAAAAACCGCTCCTGTCTCGGTTCCAGTCTTAAAAAAAATTGGAGAGGAATTAATATTTTATTCAACATTGTGTTAAAATATCAAGACATTTATACGTTGAGCTAGTGTTGTACGAAATGATTGTATTCCCGATATCGATATACTTATTGAAGCGTATTGAAAATTATAATTTATGAGATGCATATATTTATAATGGCGTATAATGTTGAGAGGACAAATATAAATTTCATTTATGATGTTAGTGTCTGCATATTTGTAAGTTAAACGTTTCGAATGGCGGAGTATTTATTTTTTGAAATGTAAACGTGTAAAATAACAAATGGTACATGAAATGTGAGAGACACGAGACGTGAGCAAAAAAATTCGATGCTTTGTACATTGCGATTTGATTTGATTGAAGTGTTGTTGTAAATGAGTGAATGATTTTTTTTTTATTTAACTAATGAACGATTCGGCCCGTCGTATTTTTGGTCGAATCTTATTGATAATAATTCATATTATACTATTCGTTTTTCTCTTTTCATATTGATTTTGTAGAAAAATCTCATTGCAAGAGAAAAATTGACGTGGATATTGGAGAAAATATAACGCAAATTCAATGTAAAAAGTTTGTAAACAAGACATTTTCCAGTGCAAGTTGAATATTCGGTAATATAGCAATGAAGGTAACATTTCTCATGATACTGGTGATTTGGCTTAAATTGTATTTTTTATAGTATCCGAATATTGTACATTTTAGTACAAGTTTAGGACTATCCACAAGATGCAAAACTTGCACCCGTGACGGAGAATAATAGATTGAATTTGTTTTGTTTTAACGTTACAATAAATTTCGTAAATCAAATAAGATAACCGCTTTCGTACGCGATTGTACTAGCGACTTGATTTTAAACACTGCTTTCAATATTATCATTCTGTACCATGCAGCTCTTTTAATGATATAGTCAATGGTATTGTAAAATTATGTACTTGACAATTATTTTTTTTTACTATTGCTATATGTTTTAAGACAGCCCATGTTATTTAAGACGTTAATTTAATAAGTTGAAATTATAAATAAGTGAAGGTGACCGTTGATCTAATACAACAATTTTTTTTTATAAACACTTAGCTGCACGGACAGTATCAACGGGCCCTTATTGATGTACAACAGTGTAGAAACATTTATCCTTTATGTTTGATTACTATTGCACACATTGTATTAAACATTTCTACAGGTTGAATGGTAAAAGACCATACATATTTATAGTGACAATAGTTATTGTTCATATGTAACCAATAAAAATATAACAAAAAGAGAATATTGCTTAACCACATTGTAAACCTCAACGTCATTAGTGTAATAATATTCAGAAAATATGGTCACCCTCGCGATCGATAGCAGTACCCTAACGAATCTAGTTTTATGTAAACAATCGCAAACAATCACGGCTGCGCGCGCGCTTTGAGACCGATTCGGAGGTGGTGTGGGGTGTACGGTAACAGTGTCATGAGTCAATGAACTTTGATATCTAGGCGCGGGTGTCGCACATAAAATTTTTTATTGGATAATCGGGTCAAATTTATTTAATTATTTTTTTTTACATAATCGGTATCAGAATCGAATACTGAACACCTTTCTTAAGTATGTACGGTCTTTTACCAGTCAACCTATATATACTCATCTTATAATTTATAAATGATTGTTAACCTTCTCGTTAATTTAACGGCTCCCTTGGTTTCTCGGTCTCAGTGATAACATAGAGCAGTCCATATGTGAATTTATGGTATACTAAATTGAACATATGTTAATGTTACTGGTTAAATGTATATAACCGTGATCGTTCGACGCACCCGTTGATTAATTTATGTTCAGTTAATTAAATTGTAGCGAGTGTATGCTTTCTAGATGTAAGCGGGCCTCCTAGCAGTAGTAAGCCGTCTAGATTATGTTGTTTAAAAGTTGTTGGCTTCGTAATTTGATGTGACATGTGGATATAGGTTCGATCTTTGTATGAATGCTATGTATATGTGTGCCGCCACTCATTGCAAAAGGAACGAATTTAGATCTCGAACCAGCGCGAAATTCGTTGGGCCTTTGTAGAGATTATTTGGGTTATATAACGCGCCTCAGTAGAGAAGGTTTGAGTCGAGTCACGTACCATTGAGTGATAATTCGCTCTATAAAAATGCTTGATAAATAAACGATGCGTGTTCAAAAAACCTATTAAATAAGTTGCTCACTACTGTATATTAACATGTAGCGGGCGCAAGACAGACACCGATTTTAAGTGCGGCGCGAACGAGAGGGCAATACTCTCCAAGTCACCTATAAATTGTGCACTACACATTGTTTAAGACAACCTCCAGAGGGAGCGTCAATTTTTGAGACACTATTTTCGATAATAAAATTCCATCGACAGCGGTAACTTGTTTCTAATCGAATCATTTGTTGTATCTGGCCGATTAGAAAACACGAAGCCACCGTGTCCGCGAATAAAATATCGATGGGGTCTATTTTTTTACTCATCGTTGTTATACTATGTTGTGATCGATTTCTAAGATGGCGATGTTTATAGGTTTATAAGTTGAAACCGAGCTATCACCTCTGGGTGGTGCCAGATGCCATTTATACATTAGTACATAAGTAGACGCAGATTTTCAGCTGACACTTTTAATTTTCATTCTGAAAGTAGTGATCGGTTTTCTTCGTTAGATGAATAGGTTTTCGTTGTAACGGCTAGTGAAAGAAATTCTCCTTACACCGAAATTAGATTTGATTTAGCTGGCTTTTTAGTGAATGTTTCAATTACACAAAATAATTCGACAGCCCTTTCCTACTATATAACCATAAAGGCATCTCACACGAGGAGTTGTATAAATAATGTAAGTTACATAGTGGTAGTTAACTTAGCTTACGAGGTTGGAAAAGAAATTAGTTTTTGTACAATTCGAAACCACTAGTTAGTGATTACACGTCATTATTGCCTTTAATGCCTCGGTTTTGAAGATTATCATGCTGTTGTCCTAAATGAAAGAAATGCCTACAACCATCGCGGGAGTAATATTGTGTTAGACTTAGAAGATTTTGCGAATCGAATTATTATTTAAAAACGATATAAAACATCGTAGGGAGTTGATGCTGATTTATAATAATTTTCTATTTAATATAACCATCGATTCACGCAACGTGTAATGGTACGATGAAATGGTAGATATAATTTCCGTAACATTTGCTGCTGTCCCATTGTTCCGTGTTGTAAAGTTTTATGTTGAGTTAATACGTGTTTTGACATAAATAGCGATGTTTTCATTAGGTGTGATACGGTTCGGTACGAAACGGCGTGAAGCAGACCCAATTTATTTCGATTACCAAACCAGCTAGACATGACGAATGAAAAATTATCTACAGTAATCCCCCCCTAAAACACGGTTCACGTTTAACTTTTCTCGTTAAAGGGGGTTAAAATCAAATTAAAAAAAAAACTGTTACGAACGAATTATGTGCGTTTCATTTAAATCAAATTAAGAACATTACAATAAAAACTTGAAAATAACATATAGTTGATAATTTCAAATAATTTACAAAATTCCAAAAGGAGTTTATTACATGTTTATTTGGAAATCCCCCCGCGTCATATGGGGGAAAACATGTGTTATAGGATGGAAATGAAAACGCGTTTATAAGATTACCGTGTTACAGGGGGGATTAATGTATCAATGTCGAAACAGATCGAAAAATGCATACTTGATTGTTTTTCGAATAACATCTAGAATTGAATACGTTGTAAATTGGGTTTAAGTCATCACCGGTAGGAATCCGAGAGTATGGCGCGAGCACAAGAAAGGAAAATCCCGCGATTTTGCATCCACCAGCTGTTGCGCGTCTTAAGAAGGTCGTTCTAACATTAGTCTAAATAAGAACTGAATGCTAGCCTTAATTTTTATTTATAATAATTGCTAGGGTAATAAAACTGCTCTTTTGAGTTAGAAATTTAATGTGTTGTTTCATTTCGGATATAACTCACCCACGCTGCAATTTATCTGCATTAGCAGGTGAATTTTAGCAATACCATAAGACTCCATAAAACAATTTGAGAAAAACTGTTAAAAACTTACTATAGTTTATTTTTTATTTAGTTATAAATTAAAAAATACAACCTTTACTGCAGATGCATTTTTATCTAACACTACACATAAAAAGTGTAAAATTCCGAAGTTGTTTTTGTTGTTGCTACAATTTTTGCGTGACTTAGTATAAATCGATTTGGTAATAGATAATATATCAAATTCAGTCAATTTTTATTTTTCATTACGCGAAATTCTTTCGAGTTAGAATGCATTCAAAAGTAATTAAAATTTGACCTATGATCATGCGTCTAGAAGTAGTTTATCTATATGTTAACCCGTACAGAGAAAACTTTGTAGTTGTTAAGTATAATTAATAATGTTCTCCCGACCGATTCCGGCCACGTCGGCCAATCTACAAGAGATCAGCACACTGATCGGGATATATTACAGAGCACAAGCGTTTGCGCAGACACAGCTGCACTTTATTCCTTTACCCTCATAGCCACGATGGTACGGATACCCAACACGACCGGAGAGAGATCAATCGCAGAGGCGGCGGCATTAAAGCGACCTCTTAGTAACCTCCTTCAAGCCAACGCTAGATGGCGTCGTCAAGTAGCCGGGACTGACTTTTTACGTGCCCATCCAACGCGTGGATCATCTTACTTTTCAGGCAATGCGGCAGGCAGGCGGGTGACCAGCACGTAATGAACCAACCCAAACTCAGAAACAACAACGGAGTCATTGTTCTCCGCGGGATTCGAACCCAAGGCCTTTCGATTTGTAAGATGCGGGCCCATACTACTAGGCCTCGGAGGCAGTAGAGGTACAACTTATATAGTATAAGTAAGGGTGTAATTTTAACGAATTTTACCGCGCTCTATTTACGACGCCCTGATGACATCGTCTGCCACCATTTTAAAAATTATTTATTCTGCTTCAAGACTTTCAGGAATGTCAAGTTACAATCGGTAAGAGAAGTTTTAGATGAAATGGCGACGCGAGCGCTTCGTGCTACCGACGACGAGACTCTTGCCCAGTGACAACAGCACAGTGCCACAGAATATCACTCAAAAATTTAAGATGTCATATCTCTATGCCCTGTTATAACGCTGGCAACAAACAATCTTCAATTCAATTCAATCTTCAAACCGGAGCACAAAAGTGCTTACACATTTCTGCTCGACGATTGAATAAATGGCAATGCAGTGTTACCACTCCAGTCGGACTCTACAAGTCTAACTTATTGTATTCGCACAATATACTGATATCTGCTCAAACTTTCGCATCGAACCGCTTCACCGCACCAAGGAATTCGAAATTAAACACAACACTCAACAAGAGTAAGTATATTTAAAAAAACAAAAAAACAATTCCGATCTTAGGGATGCGATGCACTTAAACCATTTTAATATTACCTTTGATGGAACCACGCATCTGCTGCTAGACCGATAAACAGTCTCTTTCAGGGAAAAATCATGACACTGATGTTGAGTAATAATATATTATACTAATTTCAGGAGATACGTTTTTTGTTTTTGTTGCCTGCTGCTGTTTCCCAAAGATTAAAGAAATTATATCTTAACGCCGAGTAATTATGCAGTCAACAATACCCTTCAAACCGGATCATTCCCGGTTTCCACTCCAGACGGAATCCCGCAAGTCTTAACATGTCATTTTTATACACTGAGTTTGATTAAGAGTGATCTAGCGAAGAGTCCTTTGCACGACAGTAGCGCCACTTAATGTTATGAGATAATTGAACAAGTCTAAACTCTACTCAGCTCTTCGCGGTATATCATCGTACTTCTCTGAACCGCTTTTAAAAACTGGAACACGCTTACACACAACTGATTTGCAATAGAATAGGCGGCTACGGCATAGCCAATTCGCTATCAAAATCCTTTCATTGCAAAAAAATACGCATAATAGGCTAATTATGCATTACAAACAAACATCCATGCAACAAAGTTTTTCTGTATAGGTAACCTACCTATACAGAAAAAAATTGTTGTGTAGGTGGCAGGACTGACTCCTGGGGTGAAAACAGCTCATTGCCAGTGTTTCTCCCGCCTCCCGCCTAGCAAGTATTCCGTTTTGAAGAGCAATGTAGCCAGCGTAATAACTGGGCGTAGAGATATAACATCTCAAGTTCTGTGTACTATTGGCACTACGTGGTATTATGGACAGGCGTGTAGCGTACCTCATCACTTTATCTTTTAAAACCTTACCATCAGAAATATTAACTAACGACTTCGACATACGCTCGCTGTACTACGACAACGTTCTTAAAAGTACGCGACGCACCCGCCGCGACTCGTTCAGTGCAGGTTCAGTTTCGTGGTGACGACAACTCTGACGTGCTGGTCGTAAGCTGTCGCGACAGCGAGGCCGAGCTGGTCGGGGTTCCACTCCCACGCGTTGATCGGCTGCGAACTGACGACCATGTGCTGGAGACGGTTCAGCTTGCCGGCCACTCCGCACGCCACACCCTGGTCGTCCGTGCGACACCTTTGCTCTGGGTATTCGCTGCAATTCAGAATTAGACAAGTTACAGTTACAGTATTATTTTTTTTAGAAGATTAAGTGGAGACGAGAGCACATTGTGCGCCGCATGGCAAGCGACACTTGAGTGACGAGCGCGGTGTTTTTTGAACACTTGTAATCCAAAATTGGCACTGAGTGGCACTGTCTTAATGGGCAGGTCTGTCGCTAACCAGACACACTTCACTTTATCTCCTAATAAAAAATAAAAACAAACAATTTTTTTGTTACTCTGAAATCAGGCCCAAAAATACCCCGTGTGAAATTTGTAAACGTTAAAAGGTTCTTGCAAAACAAAATATTGTTCTCTGACAGTTTATAATATTATAAATTCGTATACCGGTATATATTGAACAGTTTTAATTTGTTAGACCTGTCTATCGAGTTTGTTTCTAATTTCCGACCATAGATCCGAAGATATACTTACTATTTCCATAGAGATACTTGTCCGTTGCCTGCGCACGTGATGAACACATCGCGGTTCTGCGGTACATGTCTCGCTACCCATATAGTGCCGCTTTTGGTCGAGTTATCTAAAACCTGAAATTGCAAGTTACTTTAAACCAAAGCCAATTAAGCCAACTTAAATTTGCTACAAGCTCCCGTCTACTCCCGTTTGCTACGCAGACGGACACGGCATTTTACAAATCTGATGAACTGTCAATTTATATCACTGTTCAATTGTCCAATCGTTCCCATTTTTGATATCGACCGAAGTTTAATAAATCGATTACAAATGTTTTTATGAAAGTTTTTTTAAACAAAAAAGTGAGCGAGTCGTGTGTGTCTAACCGTAGCTTTGCACTGACAAAAATTTCACAGTTATTCCCCTTGAAACGAACTCTAATCGCACTTTGCCCTCACTATCAAAGAAAACAAAGAGCATGACCTTAACATTTCACTTTGACTGACAAGCCTTAGGACGGGGAGATACACTCGTTTTCCATTGTGAACTTTGCATTTTCGTTTTATGGTCACAGCCATACACACAACATTCATCTCCAGTTATAAAGATAATAAGTTTTGTCCATGAAGTTCGGATTTGCATCAAGACGACCCCTTAATTCCAAGCAAACAAAAGCAAATTTTCCTTCTGCTCGTCACTCAAAAGTCTGGGAACACATTTCCCACTGACTCGTTTCATTTGCAAATCCTTGGTTAAAATCAAACAAAAACATTTCTTGTTCACTGAAAAAGAAATGTTCTTGTTTGATTTTAAGCTGTTCTCTGATTTATCTTGAAAAGTTAATGGTTTAATTTATGGGTATTTTTATGAGACCACCTTAGCGATAAACCACGAGAAACACATAATAAATACGTATCAGTAAGAATGTTGACAAGAGTGGACAAAAATTAATTTCCTAATGGTCAAATTTTTAGTTGGTGATTTTGTCTTAAAATATTTTTAGAAACTTTTTTTATATTTGTCAGTTTAAAAAGTTTAAACTCAATGCTAGTTTTATAGATTACACTTGAGACTTAACTAATGCAAAATATAACTGAGGTCTGTACTCACTTGTGCAAACCCCTTTGAAGGATTTTGTGTTCTCACATCGAACACATGAAACTTTCCTTCTAGTGTGGTGGCAACTAATTTGTTCATTGGGATATCTTTTCTATCAAATTCGCTACAACAAACCTAAAATTTCAGGATTCATATTAAAAAAGAGTTTTTTTTTAATAATTAAAAATACAATTTCTGTTTCTCACTAATGTATGAAAAATTTTCTTATAACACAAAGTTTAGCTTCATTTAAGTCGGTTGAAATTGCATGACCAATAGAATTATACTTTAATCACTCACCCCATTCTTTAAATTACATTCCCACCTTAAGGACATGTTCCGGAGATCAAACATTTTCAGGTCACCATTATCATATCCGGCCACAACAATGCGCTCTGAATCATTGAAGGAATTGCCGAAGGTGACTGACCAACAGTCCCTTTTAGTTTCACCTTGCATTGGCTGCATGTTTGCCACTGGTTTGCCTCTCTGACGTGGATCCCATACCTTCACAGTGCCTACAAGTTGAACAATTTTCAAATGCTTATTTTTATGACAGAAATCAAAAGCAAACAGTTAAGCAAACATTTTTTACTGTTATTTTACTTGATATTGTGACATGTCCACAGATCATGGGTATCCATAACAATAGTCATGTTGAGTGTTGTAACAGACATGTTTCTAACTGCAGTGTGTGTGGCTTTAGCTACCTTACCTTCTAGATACATTGCAGAAGTATAAATCATTTTATTTTTTGTCTGTTTTATGTAAAGCTCTATAATCCAGAGCAGGACTATATATATAACAAAATCTTAATACTTCACTAGACTAGTAATTTTTTCATTTCATTTTTAAATTTAGCACGGCATCTTGTGTGTACTGTGTAATACTACCCTTTATTCATTCATAGTTTTATTAATAATTGAACAGCATGTAGATATAGTGGGAACTAAGAAAGTCTATTTATCTTATAACAATTAGTCATCTCTTATCATCCTTACCATCCCTGCTTCCAGTAACAATCTCAGGAGCACCACAATTAACTGTATTTCCCCCTATTCCATCTATGGAGTTAATTATATCAGAATGTTCTTTAGTAATGTAAACCTGGCAACTTTTTTCTAAATCCCTGAAAAATTTAAATGCTTTATAGGACTTAATACAAATAGTGGCTGATAGCAAGATATAAATAAAAACATGGTTTTCACTGTATAGCTCATACTTTAGAATACTATATAATATTTTTTTTAATTAAGTAAATAAAGCAGATAGGTGCCTGATGCAGTACTCTTGTCTATAACAACAGTCTCTTAAACTATGCAGGTTTAAAACTGCTTTGCATTGACATTTTTTTATTTATATACTTTTAATATTTGAGACAATTCAATGTAGACTTAAAAAAGAAAATACTCCCTGCTAATTTCTTGCCGTTTCAAAATTTTTATTAAGTAAAAAATGTTGTTGCAAACGTTGTTAACAAATGTTGTATACAAACCATACTTCTAAGGTTCCTTTGAAATCGCCGGTAGCTAATCTTCGCTCTACATCACTGCTCGCTCCAAAAGTACCACATTTGAATGAATTTGGTCGCTCAATATCTTTTATTTTTTTTACTTCTCCGGATGTTATCTCAAATATTTCTATCGTACCACTTCCTTTAGGCAGTGATCCTATTACGACAAATTTAGCAGAACATGGGACCCATTTACAATCGAATAAAGAATGATTTAAATTATGTTCAATGTGGGTAATAATTTGAGGAGTGTCTTCGTTATCCATGTTGGTTTTAAACAGCTAAATTAATAAGACCATGGAAAACATAATCTCAATTCACTAGCGCTATAACCTATATTGACAAAACATTAGTTTCTATGGTAACCATTCGACATTCAACCATTATGACAATGTTAGGGATAGACGATTTATTAAAACGTAACATTGTTTAATATCGATATAAAAACTTAACAGCAACATAACCGATAACATAAAAATCGATATGGCCTAGGTCTAGACAATAATGTTATATAAAAAAATAGGGAGCTTTTACTAATACATAAAAATTTAAGTTATTGTAATATGAGGAACTATACAATTATGACAAAGTTATACATTTTTATAACAGGACGGTACATTTTACAAATAAAACAACACACGATGCATCAGCATTTTAAATAAAATGTTTTTTTTTTATTTATGGAAGTACGCTTTTATTCAAAAAGTGATATAGCTTTATCGGATCGGAAAGGCCCATGGGTTTGCTCACATTGGAAATACAACTCAACTCTCTCTGCAACTCGTTGTAACCTTGCAACCTAATTGGATTTTTTCTTTTGTTTTATAAGTACCCCAAGCAGAGTAATTTGGCATTTAAATCGCTGGATAATCACCGAGTTATCAGGATTAAGCAGCACCTGGATGTCGATATTGAGTATAAATATTTGTTTGATGACAAATAACTGAGGCCACACTAACAGCTTGATGACCTGTCGTAGTTATTTTGGATAATGTTGCTTCAATATTTGAAAGAGAAGACAGTTCGATTGTTAGGCAATGTAGAGGTGGCTTACATATAATGAACTACACGTGATACACTATCGTGCCATCACTGGGGCGGTTCGGTTGATCATTACTTATTATTTTTTAATTTATGATTTTCGGATCACTTATCTAATATACGTTTAACCTGGTGGGATATGAGGAAGTTTATAATTTCTGCTTTGTTATTAAGAGATTTTGTTGTTGAAAAGAACAATAGACAGCGACCAAAGATTCTCCTATCACAGTTTAATTTAATTAATTAAGGGAACTGCTGGTTGAAGACGACACTTCGGAATGCAAACGCGAAAATTTTTAACTGCGTCACTAAACACACACACACTCAAACCATAGTAGGTTTGAATCATAGATTGATTAGTTTTTCTGAGCCAATGCATTTACAACTTCAGATAAGTCTAGTGCTATTCACATAAGTATAGTATATATATCAGGCGGTCAACAATCAAAAATGATGTTTAAATTATAAACCAAAATGATGACAATTAAAATCTCGTAACGCTTATTTTTGTTTCATTTTTTTAAATTGAAAAAACATTTTCGTAAAAAATATCAAAGTACTATAATTAAAACTAACTTCAAAGGTTGAAAATATTGATAGTTATGAATAGAAGTAGATGATTACGAATCATTATATATTTATAGGTATTCACTATCGACATAGTAGTATAAAATCGATTTACGATAAGTTACTAATTCTACTTTCATAACCCAATAACTGTACTTTATCTCTTATATACCTTTAACGTGTTTCTAATATGATTCCCAACACGTTGTATTATTATGTTTTAGTATCTGCGATGGATATAAATAGTAGATTAGTGTAAATGTACAGACCTTTATAATCGAAATATTTCTTTAATGTAACTCATAATTGTGCGACACTAGTTGTGAATATTGTCATTGCGTTGTCTTGATTTTACACTATCTACACTTTATTTGTTTTTTATATGTCAATGTCATCATTTTAAATTGTAAAGAAAATATTTATTAAGAGTTCAGTACACCGTAGGGAATTATTTTTGTGATACATCTTGGAATCATTTTTATTTCTCAATATGAGTGATAAAAAGTATAAACAGAGTGTGAGTGTAAATTCTATTATTTTTAATAAACAAGTACTTGATTAACCTTTATTGTTAAATTGAGGTTGTTTTTTCAGAAAGCTGATATTGCTAAGCAGTTTGATTTGCCTGAGCGGCAATCAAAAATTACATCGTTGCTAAATCAAGCAGGTCAAGCTTACTGTATATGCAGGTCATCGGATAGCTCTCGATTTATGATGTATGTTTTAACTTTCATAACTTGCATTTAGCTATTTCGAATCGGTTATTAGGTCCTAGTAGATATTTTTGTAGAATATTTTTTTTTATGGGCAAGGCAAGCGAGCAAACGGCTCACCTGATTGTAAGCGATCATCACTGCCCATGGACATTTGCAACATCAAAGGACTTGGAAATGCGTTGCCAGTCTTTAAGGTGGGAATTTTTAGGAGACACACACACGCACGTTTTCCGTAAAGTTGTGGTACTAACGCGGTTCAAGCCGGCCTAGTCAGCAGCAACTTAGTTATCTGGAAAATAAAATAAATAGATATCATGGTAGAGACCACATTAAAAGTCAAAAAATGTTAGCATTGCCTTGATAGTATTATTATTTACTTTATATTGTTTTATTTTATTACATATTTGTTTTTTTATGGTGTCTTGAGGAACAATATATTGAGTTCATTGAGAATGGTGAGTGTGGTAACTAGAATATGGTTAGCGATGAAACAGATTATAATAATAATAATAATCATTTGATTTATTAAGATGAATCATTCAAATTCGAATAAAACAGATTATAATAAGATGAATCATTATTTTAACATATTCTATTCTATTTCTATTTCTTGGTCATTTTCATGACTTCATTTAAAAATAATATTTCACATAATGTACATGATATTATTT
>DWHQ01000653.1:0-12996 GCA_018247955.1 Eurytides marcellus marcellus | reverse complement strand
GTTATTAGGCGCTGGTATTAGGAATACCATACTGTTTTTTTAAATAGTATTTATAATAATATAAAATACATCTCTAGCTAAGAGTTTTATTATAAATTTTATTCATATAGATTATAAGATAGAATAGAAAACTCCTTATCTTTTCTTACATGCAAAAAACTTGTTTGTTTTCTGCAAAAAACGTTGCTTTGATTTTGTTGCAGGCTGTCCAGTGGTCTTTTTCATTCACGGTGGAAATTATCGTAGTGGATCCATAATACCGTATGGGGTAATATGACAAATTTATTTTACTCATAACAAAGATATTTTAGTATATAGTATTTTAGTAAACTTAAAACTTAAATCTAATATTAAAATATTAGATTATTCCAAAATTAATATATTCGATACAACATAATAATGACTTCCATAGAAATGTACCTATGAATGTATGAAGAGTCACTTGATGCATTGTGCACGAATTTTTTTATTATAACGGAAAGTTTCACGTTTTCCGTAAGACTTTCAACTTTTCATTAATCTTTTTACCCTTTATAATACAAAATCTGGTAATTTAGAAACCTTAAATCAAACTAATTAATGATTTAAATAAGTTAAAGGCTGTTTGGTAAATTTGCCTCATATATAAACCTCAGTTTTGTAGATTTGTCTGTATCTCGCGGCGTAATCATAATAATACTTTATACATTCCAGGGCGAACATCTAGCGCAAAAAGATACCATATTAGTGAGCGTCCAGTATCGATTAGGATCTTTGGGTTATTTAAGCACGGGCCAAAGAGATGCTCCTGGTAATGCTGGATTGTTTGACCTACGAGCTGCTATGGCATGGGTATGTCTTACTCATATAAAGTTAACTTGAAATGCAAAATTTAATAATAAAAGTTGTGCACACGTGGTTTATTTTCCAAATTATAAACACACATAAATATTCTTCTAAATAATACAGAGTGTTATTTTAAAATTACATGAATACTCAAAGTGTAGTGGAACATAGTCTGCAGCGCCGTTTAATGGTGGTTTGGTGTCCAAACACATTTTCATAATATTTTATAAGTATTGTAGTATAATCGCAAGAGTAATGTTAATTTATAATTATCTCTATTTTATATTTAACATTTCAAGTATTATTAATGTATAATTCCTCTGAACTTGATATCGAATATGTTGAAAAAGTTTATGAATGGGTTTTTGATTCGTTTATTACCCGCAAAAACGCTGAATCTGGTCAATCAAGTGTATTCGTAACAAATAGATTTTATTTTCAAAAGTTAGACGAATCCTTATTGAGTACACGTATGTATCCACCACCTAGGATTTAAAAACTAAAATTTGCAATATTCTATAGCTTATTATACTGTTCAACAGTTTCTCGTAGATCAAGATGTGTAGAATTTAGTTTATCAACTCGTACGTGGGATAACTATTATATTGTAACGGTAGGAGCAACTTTTCAGTTTGTAGTATGTCATAAAAACAATGTTCAATGAGCCATTTACATATCTAGACTAATTAAAAAAAAATCATCCACAGGTACAAGACTACATCGAGTTCTTCGGCGGCGATAAGAAACGAATCGTGGTGATGGGCCAAGGGTCCGGTGCAAGTGCGGCTTCGCTGCTAAGCCTGTCGCCTGAGGGTCGCAGTGCGGCTGGTGTGGCGGCTTTGTCTGGTACGCCTCTATCACCGGGCGCGGTTCGTTCGGACCCAGACTCCCACGCTAAACAGCTGGCTGAGAAGACGGGCTGCCCCCACAAACCAGCAGAACGCCTGATAAACTGTCTGAAGAAGCTTTCTGTCGAGCAAATATTAAAGGTGAGAGAATAGTAACAAATGAACTAGGGCCAAGATTTTTCCCTTTGCGATTGTTCCCCTGCTAAGCAATAAATTATTAAAATTCTAGCAATACTGCGTTCTAGTTTGAGGAGCAATGTAGAGAGTAACACAAATGAACCGGTGATAGAATTTTTTCTTTTGCGATTGTTCTACTGCTAAGCAATAATCAATTGAATTCTAGCAATACTGTGTTTTAGTTTCAAGAGCAATTTTTCCAGTTACCATTATCATTATTGGATATTGGGATATAACATCATTGAGTGACTAGCGCAGTGCAAGAATAACATTATCTGTATAGTTAATTCCGATCTGCATTGTACTAAATGACTTGCTTATTAACCTTGGTAGCTCAATCTGCGGGCGTCCGCTTTTTAATCCAATATACTCGAGCAACCTGAGTTTATATCCCAGTTCCGGAACCAATGAATTTGTTAATCTGTAACTTACAATTTTAAGTCCTGATTTTCCACGTGCTTAAGGGTAAAAGAAGATGAGGAAACCAGCATATTTAAAAAAAACATTAAGAAAATATTTCTTAAATATGTGAATTCTGCCAATCCCCACTGGGGCCGCGAGGCGGTCTTTGCCCTTTTAGTCCCTCTATAGAGGAGGCCTTTGCCCACCCGTGGGACATATAAAGGCGTTTACTTACTTTTCTTTACTTGTTAAGTGACTTGTTATTGTTAAGGGCAGCCTGTTGGTTACAATTAGTCATAATGTTTTCTGACTGCACTTGTTAAGTGACTTGTTATTGTTAAGGGCAGTCTGTTGGTTACAATTAGTCATAATGTTTTCTGACTGCACTCGCTTTTTAATTCTAAAAGGTATAGATATGTATTGTACTTGAGCCATTTTCGCGAATAGTGGAATGGTCTCGTAGGCAATCTAGACGAAACTGCAACCTGAATCAGTACAATTGCCATCAGAATCTTGGATTTGGGACGACTTTCTTTTTACAAGGCTCAACGTGCTAAGATTTGAGCTTGTAACTTTGGACTGCATTATATAAATAACACATTACGCTTTAGTACATAAAACAAATGGTAACACTAACTCATTTAATGAAACCAATTGCCTAGGGGTAAAAGAAAGCTTTCTACAAAGATAATTTCTCTTATTCACTGAATAATATAGTATTTTGGCAGTGACATTTATGCTTTGACAAATCCCGAGTTTGATATTAATACTATAAACTTAAACAATGAACGTATTCGTTTATCTATTTTTTTTATGAATAACATATAAACATTTTAGCTGTCGGATTTTTATCTATCACTCTGCCAAATTATGTCCATCTCCGTGAGCCTAATAATCTGTAAGAGATACAATGTCAAAAAATCTCTTCACCGTATTAATATAAAGAAGATGTCAATAAATCCATTCAGGTTTGTCAGTAATGAGAATTAGTGCAATCTTGTAGAGATTAGGGTTGAATAACATGACGTTATTTTTCTATTTTTTTCGGGATCACAGGCCGACCACGAAATGAATATGGATATGGTAGACACCCAGAGATTTCTCGACGAGATAGCCGGTAGATCCGGTGAGTACGATAAAAGCTTTTTCATTTTCAAATTATTATTTTTCCTTTAATTTTAAGTAGTTGACTGATTTCTATAATTGTCATATAGTTGTGTCATTACTATTATTATCGACATATTTTATTTAAACGTAATACTTGATATTGTTTAATTTATATCGATTTTTTGCGACGAAACGATATTGAATAAAAGTCGTGCTTTAAAAAACAATTATAATAGGTTTCAATTGCACTTTATTGAATTAAAAAATTTCAATATTTAAATTCAAAGTCCTGTTTTAAGGACAGCCTCTATTTGAGATTATATTTTCCATCTAAACAATAATTTATCAATAAAAAATAATTATTTCGATAGGATCCGGTGCACGGGTGGAGGAGGAGGACGACAAAAGAGCACTACCACCACTCGTGTCGGAGCAACCTGCCCAGTCGCTGCAGCGGAAGAGACAGCACTGCCCCCTACTTACAGGAGTCACGTCAGCAGAGACCTCTAAAGCGGTGTTCGGTGAGCGGTTATATCTAATATAACTCTAATCTTACTCTCTCTCTCTCTCTTCCGCTCATTCTACAGAAGTCCATTACTGAACATAGAATTCTATCCATAGCACGCTAACTTCAACGATCTTCGGTTTGTCTCAATCAGCTATTACCAGCCACCTAGCTATGATCACCGAATTACGATCTTCAATTAAGAACTATACATTATAACAGACTATTACAATAACTGAGGGTTCGCATCAAAAACATCCAAACCGCGAGAATTTCGAAATACATTATTCACACTAAGTGTATACACTGGATTACACTTTTAACAGACAAATTTTTTAACAAAAATGCATTTTATACAGAAAAGATTAATGCGTTTTCTGATCGACTAATTTCAAAATTAGATGGTTGTATTTGAATTGCATAAAATGTCTAAGTTCCATTTGAAATTATTATTAAGTATGCTATGTAATTAAAGGATTGCCTAAAAGGAGCCATTTAGAAATATTTCGTTTCATGTTCATTTTCCGTCCCTTTTGTTGTGGCGCTTCACAGACAAAATACCTACACTATGTAGTTGTTACTAAATCGCTCCTGACATGATAAAGTATTCTTTCTACAATAATATCCAATAATTCTGTTAGTGGCCCACTTTTTACAAAGTCCACGTGGTCCACACGTGTTCCACAAGATTCTAAGTTATTCCATCATAAAGCATGGACACATGTCATGTAATGTTTCCCCTGTCATTACTGGGCTTATGCTATATCACTGCTACGTCGACACATCAAGCAGAGTTTTTAATTATTCAAGCTCTGAAATATTATTTGGCATTGTGATGTTATAGACAAGCGTGTCGTTTATCAACAGGCATAAGTTTTGCTTGTCAGATAATACATATCACTTATTATTCTAACTATTAAACATATATCTGTCAAATTTCAGGGAAATATTCGACATTCTTGACACAACAGTTGGGTTCAGTCCAGGACTTCATAAAGAAAGACCTTATTGGTGGCCTGCGCAATGTGGTACAGGGGGTCGAAGGTTTGAACCCGATCAAGGCCACTGGTTTGCAGTCCGTGCTACCTCTGCCGGATTATTATCAGGCAATATTCGACAGTTCCTCCAAGGTCATCGATGGCCTGTCTGAAATTGCCGAAGCCACCGGTCAGTACAGAATTGTATCGTGATTATATAATAATACACTTTTTTTTTTGCGCGTTTGTTTATTGCTTTTGTCATCGGTCGCGTTGATTCGGGCTTCGTCGCTTTTCTGTGATAAAAACTAACTTATGGTTTATCAATAGTCTATTGTACTTTTATAGTGGAATATGTATGATTTGAGTATCGTCATACATTTTAACAATAATCAGATGATAAACTTTTAAAAAGAATTGTTGAAATTACTTTATAAAGGTTTAAATATTTAACTTAACAATGTTTTCTGCATGGCTCCTATAATCTAAAACAAATCACCAATTAGTATTAAAGAATTGAACATTTGACAATTAAAAAGGAAACTGCGTTTGTTGCTAATTGATAAATGCTATTATAATATCAATGAATTTTTAAATTACACTATTTGACCTTAATTGATCCTTTATGTTTAGAATTATTACTTTTTGTTGTGTTATGATTATGTTCTATATTTAAATTTTTTATAATTCTTTTTGACGATTGAACTGAAGTCATTTAACATTTGTACGCTTCTAAATAGCATTAACATGACAACTGAACAGACAACTTTGTACGACCATGTTTTTTTACAAATAAATGATAATGATTATGATTCTGATAAAGGCTCTTTAATTCCAGGCGACGCCTTATTTAATTTCCCGGCGTACCAAAGCGTGAAAGCATGGAGTGTTGCCAGCCCCGCTTTCCTCTATAGCTTTGAACATTCTGGCAACCTCACCAAAGGCTCCCACTTCCTGCCAGGCGTCGCATTAACACGTATGTGTTTAATCTTCATCTGTATTTAATCATTTTATTTAATATCTTTTGCCTATTATAAATATGTAGACGATCAGTCATTTACAATTTTACGCATCGATTTTCTAGATAATTGATTCGGTCTTACTGAAAGATTAAAAACTACTAGGTAAAAACAAACATAGTTATATCTGTATTTTAAAAATGTAAAGGCTTAATAAATGTAACTACTGCAATATTAAATACGATCTTTTTGACTTTAATTAATTAATAAAATAACAATAGTATTTTCTTATATTTACGTGTGTAAATTTACGAAGTAAGTTTTTGTATAACTTTATGTAATGTTGTAATCAGTGACTATGGATATGGCAAAGTATTCAAATAATGGCAAGTTAAAATTGGAAATTTATGCGAAAAAACGTGGAATGCTCTAGGAAATAAAGGTAACAAATTTTATGTTTCTAGAGGGAGGTGATTCAGACTTGAATATGCCAAGTAAGGGTCCGTCTCACGGTGACGAACTCGCTTACTTATTTGAACCGTTGGATGCCGAGGGGAAATCGCTGCACCAACAAATATCCTCCACCGACCACCGCGTTCGCAACTCCTTCGTGGGCGTAATTAGCAAATTCGCACACAACGTTGGCCCCAACACGAAAAATGATTCGCGACTATTCGGCTTTCTACCTTTCTCGCTTGATAACGAGCAATTCCTCAAGATCTCCGATACAATTACAACGGATAAGAATTTCAGGTGATTGACATGAAATATCGTTTCGCTTTACTTAGTTGCTTGAAACTAATTGTAATACTAAAACAAACTCGGGTTTTGTTTTGTGAAAAGTGAGCACAAGATTGCACTATTCTCACAAGAGTATAGTGTCTTAACGAACATAAAATAATACTTACTTTACGTCGACTTCTGTTAGGCTAGAGTTGTCTAGTAGTGCAAAAAGTTAATTTTAGAAAGGACTTTAAAAGAAGAATATATGTAAAAGAGGAAGATCTGTTAGATGGTTTTATGCCTTCCATTTGTTTTCAAACAATGAGAACAAACTTATTCTTGTAAGACGGTTTACGGAACAGCGCACTCCTTTACTTCTTCGTGAGTCATCGTTAAGAATATTAGACCACCAACGCATCGTCAACATTCGACTGGTCATAACGAATACTGTTTAAAAATATCGTCACAACTACTGATTACGTGCATGTTTCATTACGTTGGATTTGGTTGGAATCAAACGTGATGTTATAGCTCAGCTTTTTTTACTTAAGATGTTGTTCCTATATAGTTTCCTTCTTGTAAGAAATTAGAGTTAACACGTTGACGTCTATAGCAGTCCTATATACTTAAAAAACAAGTAGAATGTATATATTTTTTTAATCCTGATTAGGAGGCAAGCGAGCAAGCGGCTGAACTGATGGTAAGCGAACGCCGTCGCCCATGGATATCTGCAACATCAAGGGACTTGCAAACGCGTTGCCAGCATTTAAGATCTCTCTTTGATGGTCCCGATGTCGTATATTAATTGCTGGATAGTTTTAAATCATGAAATTTTCATTGAACTATTTAAGATCTTACTAATTGGCAAAAAAAAAGGATGTTTTTGGAAGCACCCACTGACTTCCAAGTAAGTGTCAACGTGTTAAAGACATTTTCACTCTTCGAATGGCGGATACAAATACCGTTAGTGAGAATGTTAGCTATATTAGATTGAAGTTATGAGCCTATATAATAGTGTTGTGTTGGTGTCATATTTATCTTGATTTGGTGACAAAGACGGTTTATTATATTGTTTAGATTAGATTTTAATTCTAATAAATTAGATATCGGTATTCTTTCAGATTCTGCCAAATGGGCCTGTGGGGTAACATCGCGGACAGAGTGACAGGAGCTTTCTGCAAGAACTTTTTGGGAGGATTGTTGAATTTGCCGAAGGCTACCCTACCAGTGGCTTTGCCAGTACCCCTAACGGACGAATTTAACGTCCTGTCTCCAACGCAATGGGGTCAAAGGAAACCGGGGACATCACCAAACCCTTTATGGAACAACCCTCTGCCATTCCGATTTTAAACTTTTTTTTAAATTCATTTTTATATAAAAACTCTGTAACAATTGTACTCGTAATATCGTATTTCGATAATCTGATATTTTTGCGATAGGAAAGTTTTGTATCCCATACAAAATTTTAAACAAATTCAAGAGAAAGCAAAACGTGATGATGCTTCGCAAGCAGCTATTTTCCAATACGAATCGAATTTCTATTGTGTGTTACTTTTTATATTGAAACCATACTAAAACAAACGTTAATACTAAAATAATGATTACAAAACATGAATTGTAAAATAAAACCATTTTTGTTTATTACAAGCATAGTTTTCTTGAAGGAGAAGAAGAAGAAGGTATATAACAATATTTTAATAATATGGTACATTTAACGCATTGCCATCTGATCCCAAATTAGGCAGAATCTACACTATGGTAACCAGACAACTGATTAATATACATATATTTTAAATGCACACTAATATAGGTAATAATACCCCGACACGGAATACCCGTGTTCTCCGCGCAAATAATTTGTCCTGGGAACCGAACCATGACCTTCGGCTTTGCATTCAGGAGCACTAACCACTACACCAACGGTTCAGTCGCCTACTTAACATGTACCTTATAGAATTTTATTTTGTTATGCCATTTTTATTTTCAGAATTTATCATTTATATTAATCAAGATCTTTCATCGAGAAAATTTAATATACAAAAGAAAAATCCTTTGTATATGTTATATACCTTTAAATAAATAAACTCAAGTGACCATAAGGATAAAAATAGGAAAAAATTAAATAACAAATGTTGCCACTTTTGTTTGTACAGAGTGTATACATACTTGAGAAATTCTTTGAACAAATTATAACCAGGTTAATTGATACTTACATTTAATAGATCAATATACAGGTTGCTTTCTTTCTTTTATTCAGTTTTGAAATATTAAAATATATAGTCGGGTCATAAACACTGTGAATGAAGGTATTTAAACGATGAGAGAAAGAAAAAAGTTCGGCAATAAGAAGTGCATTAAAATTAGGTGTGCCACATTTTAAAACTAAACTGATTCAGGGACCTTCAAGAAGAGATTATTAAACTTACCTAGTTTTTGATTTATTATTATTTAAACAATAACTAGGTTAGCAAACGTATTTTGAATCTTGATAAAGCCAGCCCTCCTTTACGATCGGTAAATTAATTATCACAACTTGACTATTGGCAAACACCGAAAGGCTGAAGTTTTAGGAAATTGTTTTGACAATTCCCAAAAACTTCGCTCTATATTTCGTTATCTTAATGTGCTGAGAACCGACAACTATTTTAAGGTTATTTTCACAGCGTTTGGATTATCGCCGTTCGC
The DNA here is from genome assembly GCA_018247955.1 of Eurytides marcellus marcellus. NCBI lineage: Eukaryota > Metazoa > Arthropoda > Insecta > Lepidoptera > Papilionidae > Eurytides > Eurytides marcellus. The sequence goes on along the minus strand of DWHQ01000653.1, from coordinate 3,788 downwards.
TATAAGAAACTACATTATATACGAGTAGATATTCCTTTAATTACCTTAAAGATCGGAGACGCAAATTGTTGCGTATTATCGCTTACCATCAAGTAAACAGCTTGCATGCTTTCTTCTTACTTTAAAAAAAAGTGGTAAACAAGCAGTTTGCCTGATAATAACGATCCGCCGCCTTAGGACATCCACAAAACCTAGATGTATTCTCATCTAAATGACAATTTTACACAGCCGAAAATAGTGTGTACAGAGTTTGTGGTTCCCAGATTCAATGATTTCGTATAACCAAAACGATTATCGACCTGTGTGTACATTGTATATCAAATACTATCCCCTGTTACAACACGCTTGTAGATATCGTGGCTTAAAGGTTTCACCGAGTGATGCGGGCGTCGGCGGGTATATATAGCATATCTCGAAGCCGAGTGCGACATTCACCCTTTATCAGGCGACAATAGCACATTGCAAACGTGTGCAACACAATGTCTCCTATACAGTTTTTATTGTGCGTCGCGATTGTGGCGGTCGGCGGCGCGGCCGGAAATTTAATAAGGGGCAAGAGTGACGGCCCTGTCTTCCCCGCCAAGGACTCGCAGATATCGAAACTTGGAGACGAGGTGAGCAGCCCCATGGAACTCCTGGACCTGCCCGGCGAGAAACAGTGCCGCGCGATCGGAGATTCCGTAAGTGTTGCTGTGTTATTTTTATCTAGTGTACTTTGATTATATGTTATTTAAAACCTTCGGTAAGAAGTAAAGGTATTGAAGAAATTTTTTTTTTAAATAATTAAGACTTTTTTCATTCGAAATGTGGGTTAAGTTATAGAGCATTCAGTTAAAAAAATTAAAGGCACTAATGAAATAAAAATTAAATGTAAGAATCTGTAGGTTATACATAAAAAAGACAAGTTTTTAACGTATAAATGTATCAAATTATATATGTTGTTTAATACGGTACGCGGTATTGTCATGCACCAGGAAATAAATGTTGCGGTAAGGTTTCCTAGTCTTTGGTTGGAGCACTATTAAGGAATAATATGCAAGTGATTCATCATAAACATGCGTCATAAACGAATACAAATAATTCTCAAAACTTTGGGAGTTTCTTCAATATATAGATTTTTTTTTCTATTTTTTCATAATTCTTTAGTTTTTTTTTATGAATTAAAAAAAGAAAAATGATTATTTTAATTAGAACACACTTCTCTATTTGATTTAAAGAAGACCGCGATGCATTCTTGCAATTGAAGATAAATAAAAAAATAGCAATAAACCTTTAAACCTTTAAATGGGACCCAATAAAAAAGACATCTACAAAATCGGTTGATAATTGACAGAGGTATCGCGTGACATTCAAAAAACCATCAAACTAATTGAAAACATACTTTTGATGTTGATTAAACTGTTCCTAATTTTTTTTATTCATTAAACCTTTATATATAAAGTGCCAGTTATAAGATGGTTTAAAATGTTGTTTATTTACAGTGCGTTTACCATTCGGACTGCTGCAGTTTCGCTTGCCTTGGCTACTTGAAGAAATGCGTGACAGGATCGGGTTAGAAATAAAAACGACTGCGTATAGGTGCTTGTAGGTTATAAATTATTGCATAGATATCGATCGCAATTCATTTCACTTATTAATTTTACGTGCGGGATGTATGGGATGATTGAGGTGGGTCAGATCGGGAGGATTCGCTGCGAAATGTTGGATCTCCTTCATCGCATCGGCCGATATCTTCCAGAGCTCCGGATGTTGCTGCTTAAAATTATTATACCATTTGTGTATCTGTAAATATACCATGCGTTGTATTATTATGTTTCATTAGGCAATATTTTATGGGGCCTCGTGTTACTGTTTATTTATGATAGTTAAGCCGATCTTTTATGAATGTTTCATTTTGTTATTTATGTATGAAACCTCAATTTTTTGTCTCTGTGCGTTTTTATAAAACAATTGAGACGTATAAACTTATTACTTACACAAACGATGTTACATTTGGTTCCATGATCATATCCCTATAAATATATTTGATTATTAAAAATATGTATGTCTCTAAGTTTGTTTACAATGATTTCTGTGTCACAACTTATGTCGAAAATGATTTTTAGGAAAGGTTTTATACGAACCAGCAAAGTACAAAAAATGTTCATGGTGTAAAGACGTTATTACAACCTGTCACGGGACGTGATGCAAGAACTAGAAGCACAAAGAGAAGTGTAATAAAGGATCAATTACGGCCATGCATGGTTTAGTACCAGGTTTAAAAAATACAGCGTTACATCGCGGTATTTTCGGCCTCGTTGAATTCGATTCACCCCATACCTGTGTATGGTAATTAAATGGGGAATATGCGTCTTTCTGTGATAAAAATATCTATGCAAAAAATCACGCCAAATTGTTCTGTAAAAAAAGAATAAACCAAAACCACACTTTTCCATTCAGTTTGAAGTAACAAGAAGGTAGTAATAATGCTCTAGATTTTACCTTGTCATATTTCGCGAAATCGAAGTCTATAGCTTCGAGGGTCATGGTGGAGTTTACCAATTGGAAGTCGGCGATGGTGAGGTGGTCGGCCGCTGCATACGTAGTTCCGGAACGTTCCAAATACGTGTTGAACACGTCAAGGGCCATATTGACTTTTTTCAGTCCGAGCTCCGTTCGCTCGTAATCAAAGAATATCGGGGCCATCTGTTCAATGAATCATCAGTTACTATGTATACTCCCCTTTTTTTGTACGATCGGAATATAAAGTAAAAAATATTACTTTTCTATATAAACACGGTTAGTACTTTTGTTTTTGTGGAACTGGTATGTGTGCAAGCGACCTGATGGTAAGCAATCCTCTTCAAACCTTCGCTCTAGGATATTCGCAACATCAACAGAATGGCCAAAACGGTTTATGATTGAAACAGGATCATTTTATTCTTTGAGTAGGGTAATTGAAAATGAAAGAAATATTCAATATTCTCCTTTCATCATTTATAACTTGATTTCGATTGATGATGTTGTTGCTTGCAACCCTAGTGATATGTAATACTTCATAGAGAAAAAAGAGACTTGTTTTCTTCGATTAGATAGATCTTTCTCTGGATCGACAAACAAACGATAGATAATATCTACATTCGTTTGTTTGACGAGGCCTTTATTTTTCTATGTCAATATAATCATAATATCCATGCTTTTAAAATAACGTTAGCAATAAGTCTTTAAAATCATCTAGTAATTATTATTATAAGAGTTAACTCGGGTTGACGGAACCTGAATAGTAATATAGAAACAAACTTACGGTGTAAGCCGATATGTTTGCGTAGTACGTTGACAAATTGAAACACAATCGATGATTTACCACGGCTCTGAAAACATTGAGAAAATTTGAAATTTTTAAAGAAAATTTGTATTGACATAAATCGAACAGTCAAGGTGATTTGGGCTCTGGTTTTAAAATCAGAAAAAACGTTAACGTTAGAAAATAAATTTGAAATCAATTACCTGGTAAAACGGACGATTGTAAATAGATTTCCTCAAGGAAGTTTATCTCCTAATTGACATTTTATTTTGATTATATTTACGCGACTATAAAACAGAAGTGTGTTTCGTAATTTTGAACTCGAAAATATTCGAATAAAGGCAAGTAAGTTTAAAAAATGGGATGCGGATGCATCGACCATAAAATGGTTTTACTATAACATTACAGATAGCCTTCAAGGAGAGTACCACAGCATTGACAGTTATTATAACTTAAAGCAGTATTGTATCCAGAGATATAGCTACTACTGCTGATAGAGATAATC
>DWHQ01000652.1:0-12996 GCA_018247955.1 Eurytides marcellus marcellus | reverse complement strand
CGGCTACAGACAGTCGGGGTCCGGTATACGGACCTGGACCGCGGCTGCCGTGTGTCTTTTATAATTATACATAATGAAAAGACAAGTTTGCAAATTTTAATATTACTAACCAACAAAGCCAACGAAAATAGCTGCAAGACGACTTTGTTCTATTCGTATAACATTACGAAAAGGGTAATAAATATGTTTTTCTAAGCAGCCTTTTTTTAATAAATTTTAACATTGAAAAATTATTATACGAAGTGTTTAGACGTTCTTACGCTGATTCTAAGTGACGCAACGAACGCAGAAAAATAGTAAAATAAAAGAAACTGTAATGTTTGCAATAAGGACTAGGAGAAAAGTTAGAAAAATTTACAATGATACCCAGCCTCTGCAAAAGCGTCCAGCCACATTTTCACACATTATTTCCGTATTTTTACTTTTACCTTTCTTAGTCACAAAAAAAGATCTAATAAATAGAGTTAAGCCAAGTCATGTATGATATACTTTACAAAGTTGTCATCGATAAAAGATCATCATCACATTGATCAGTTGAAGAACTTATAGAATGTTTATTTTTAATACTAGGTAACGTCCAAAAAGAAGTTTTGCAAATCAAAAAAAAAAAGCTAATGTAGTTAAAAAAATAGAATTTGTTTCACAACACAATTATAAAGTTTCGTTCGATATGCTTTTCACAAACGATTTTTGTAACAATTCTATTGGTCTAACTCAATTTTTAAAACAATTCGCAAAACAAGCGGTTCTTGCAGGATTTAGCCGAAAAGAATCTTCTAAACGTGCTAAAATTTCATTTCATTTAAGTTATTTGATTTTTTTTTACAATCAAGACAATTTTTATATTTAGTTTATAAAAAATTGTGTAAAATTTAGACTGAAACATTCGCATTCTCATTGGTAAGTAACAATTATTACATAATAAATTATTATTTTTAGTGATATATAAAAGATATATTTCTTACTAAACGATGGCCGTATATTCCTAGCTTTGATAACTATTACCAGCCCGAGAAAACAAATCAGTTGCAGCGATACTAATCTACAATATTTAATCATATCATTTCAGACAGCTGTCGCTGTGTTTTCTTAATATCTTTAGATTCTAAGATGTGGACCACATTTACACAGTGCTGTGATCATTCTTTAAGCAAAGAAAACATCTAAGCCATAAAACCGAGCGTCTTATACAGAGTATTAGATTAACAAGACAATATCGTTAACATCTCAAGATAGAAGTGTTTATCGTGGCTGTATTAACACAAACACAAACAGAGATGTCTCTGAACAGTCGTCGCTATATGTTAATTCACTTTATGTCTATTAATCTACACCAGCACTTTGCCAGCCTCTATGAAAATAGTTGCTCATTTATGTGTTTAACTGATATTATCTTCGTAATTTAATAGTACATAAAGAAACTATTATAAAGATAAATAAATATTTTTTAGTTTGTGTTTATTTTAGAAATAATAGGAGCTGAAGTTTTTATTTAAACCTCTAAGCTGCACAAAAATAGTTATATCCTGTGCTAACCGTCTTTTAATATGTGTCTGAAGAACATTTTCTAATATTTTAAAACATATACACTTCAAATTAAAACATATTATTTTACTGCTTGGATTACTCACTTTGTGTTCTACTTAAACCATTGGAGACCACATAAACGGTTTCAGTATTTAAGCCATAACGAAAACATCTATACGTCATTCGCATTCGTAATCACAGTTGATAGCTGAACATATAAATCCGTCAGCGTAAGACAGCGGTGAGACGGAACCACCTGAGCAAAATTTAGCGTCAGGCATCGCTTATGGATCCAATTCGTGGAAACTAGCATTTCCACGAATTCGGTGATCCGATGAAGCCTTATAAAGCCTCATAGGCTAAAAGCTTGACTGACGTTGATGTCAAGATAAGAAGCATCGCTTATACAGGAACCAGAGTTATGAGTCTCTAACTCAGTTGAGCACGACAGTACGCACGTGTGCGTACGCATAGCACGGCAGAATTAACCGCTGCTTAAGGATCTACAATACGTTTAAGTCACCAGCGTACACGGGCGTACGGGTGAGGGATTTATCAAAGCCAGGAGCCGTGAGGAGTTCCGCGTTATTTATGTGGGCACGGACAAACAGACGTGCGCCGCGGGACGTCCCCGCTGAATGCCCACGCGCCGACAGCGCAGCGATTTAAGAGGATTTTGATTTACTTAGTGGCTTTCGACGCATTGTGTAAAAGGATTATTGTTTATGCTGCACTTTCGTTGCTCGATGCGCAACTGTAGCCGGGTTTTCGCAATCGACTCCAAGTTCTATCTCCGCGCCTATGATATGAATGCGATTTAAATGTAAAAAGGACCAGATTGTAAAATATAATTGCATCTCAACACCGCTTTCTATCTTTGAATGCAGTATGTGGAAGAAATTAGTAACTTCTGTAAGGACTTAATACTTCTTCTGCAGATATTTGTCCATAATTACATCCTAAAAAGCTGCAGCGCGTCACTTTCAAAATGAAATTTTATTGTTTCTGCTTAAGTACAATATAGATTGTAAACAAAAATCTTCCATGATCTCTCACTAAAATTCTAATAAACATTTTATTATACAATAATATCATTCCTAATGTAATCGTTAAAATGATATGCACTCACAATATAATCTTGAAATCAAGTTAATTGAATGCATCCACGCCAAAAAAAATAGTTATTTTTGTTTTTTTTTTGTTTTCATATTTACATTAAACGTTATATGTACTTTATACTATATTACAAAATGGTAGAAGTAATAGTGTGTGTTTGTAACTTCAAGCTTTTTTTTGTTATGGCTAAATAAATGTTGACTAAAGTTATATAGGTTTCTTTTATCTTTTACTAACTAATCTGTATCTTTTATTTTAATCTAAGGTCTTTCTCTTTTTTATAATTACTTCCGTAGCTCTGGAGATATCAAATGCCAAAACAATGATGGATCAGATGTACATATATAGAAATATTTAACGTATTTTCAACCAATAACGTAATCAAATAAAGCTTAACATTGTAGACCTCCAAAAGATGCTGAAGCTACGCGCATTACTCAACACTGGTAAAACAAACAGCATTATTTATTACGCTCGTTACGAGTCCTGTGCGAATGCTGCAAATGGTCACCTCCGCGAATAAGCAATTACGTGGTACGCACCTTTGTCCCAGGAAGGGACATCTGTCGCATTCCTCCGAACTAGGAAGTGGGTACTCTTAGAACAATACCATAAAGAACTCGCCTCGGCTTAAGGAACTTTTGACTTGATATATCATTACACATTACTGGTTTAACAGTGCATTAAACGCGAACAAACGTGCATTCACATAATATTTAATTGACTTAATTGTTTTATACAGACTTTGAGAACCAGCGACATTGTTTACTAAATAGAGCAATAGGTTTTTTTTTTTAGGTTAAGATATTTCATTAGTTTTATTTCGTAAGCTTATATATTTATAACAAAACGTGAAAACGTGATTAACGCTTACTCTTTCACTAAAAAGATCATATCATTATATTTCTTTTTTATGGAGTAGGCGGGCAAGCGAGCATGCAGCTCACCTGATGGAAAGCAATAACCGCTCCCAATGGACATTTGCAACAAACTTTTGAACGTTTTGCGTTATCCGACTTTACAGTGGGATTTTCGGAAGGGAAGGGGGAGAAAAGGAAGGAGGGACTGGAAAAAGAAGGAGGAGGGAGGGGTGGGGCACCAGCCACTTCACTCACCGGATGAAACGTAGAAGCACAAACACTTCGAATTTACGCCGATTTTCTGTGAGGTCGTGGTACATATCCGGTTCAAGCCGGCCCATTCAACACCAGTCGAAGATGCTGCCTGACTCTACCACCGTGAAAAACTACTTTTTAGTATTTTTAAATAATTATATTTAAAAGCTACCAATTGGGCATTACCAGTTTTTTGTCATTCTACCACCAAACGGAAATGTGTGGGAACTGTTCTGTTGCGGCCTGAAGGGTACTACTGCCAGCACAATTTCTGGCAATAGATGGACTATGTCACATATCTGGGTGACGAGCGTAACGCAAGAGACATGCACTTTTGAACTCGGACTGTGCAAAATACTGTTTGGTGACGGGTTATTACGGCCAAGTGTTTACGCACGACTTATTCGTATTATCAATTTATTTCTTAAAAAAAGCTCACGATATGTTATTTCGGTGGAAATTGATTCCGCTAAGCCTATTAGTTTAATTTAATTTAATACCGTAAAAAATGGTTACTAAGATAAAAAAAAATCGAAATACTTACGCTTTTTTTTCCGACAGTACATGAGCGAGAAGAGGTCTGCACGCAAATTATGTTTGTTAAATGACACGGGGTAACTCGAAGGCGAATAAGGTGCTTCCCGGCCATTTGCTGGCAACCTGGCAACCTCTATTAAGATGTTACGTTCGAGCTTGGCCCCACTGACATGCGTACAGTCTCCGCACACCTTTTGTAGCTTGAGTCATGTACCCGCGTAGTGTTTGAATAGAACTCTAGTGATGTTCGCTTTAAACAAAGCTAGGCCACAGACGTCTGGGGTGTGTTGGAATAATAATAGCTCCCGATCGTATCGCCGGTAAATGTTAGATGCGTACGCAGCTTCGACAATAAATTAATTCTGTAATGTACCATTGCATGAACTAAGGTATGCAATTGTTTATAGCACCTCATACCTTATTACAATTTTTGCTTGTATGGCATGTGATACACGATCGAACTGTATAATTAGATAACAATTATAATAAGAGATGATATATGGACTAACATAAGAGTATCGAGAAGAAGCACTTTACTGCTTTTGTTTTTTTATTTTTATTTTTAATGCATCTCAAAAGTATATTTTAGGCACTATCCAATCTGTACCTTGTCTTGAAAGTATGAAAATGATTCTACTATTCATCTTCATATGAAATCTCTTGGAGAATAATTTTCAACACTCCACTTTTTTATTTGACAATTACATTTGATTAGAGGTAACCCTATGTGTATCCGGACGCTGATCTGCTCAAATTTCATTAAACGACTGTGTGCGTGTTGTTATTGATAAATGTGTCATTTACACCAAGTGCACATCTTACCCGTCTCATAAAATTCTTTAAAAAAAAGGAATTGTCATTAACAATTAAGTTACTCGGCCAATGAAGTTACACGTCTTACAAATGAAAAAAATATTTCTTACATATGTGAAATTCAGTATTATACATTGAATTCGCTTGTAGATCCGTGCTCTTGAGAAAATGTAAATAGGGACCTGTTGGTCTCTTGCTCTATATAGGCTATTGTTACTTTAATTTAATTGTATTTTATCGTTCTCATTGTTATTAAAAAAAAAACTAATCAACTACGGAATACCATAAATATACCTCGTATCATTGGTATATAACTGGCCAATGAGAAATTATGGCAGTATTCCTAATAACTTTTCTGGTAATAACAACAAAGATGGACAATAAGAAGCCTATGGCACTGTCAAAATGAAAAATCATGTCAATCCGTTCTTTCACTGCTATATGGAAGAGAAACAAACTAATAATATATCTATTAACACAATTTTCCCCTTGGCTTTGCACACATAGATTTTGAATTTGGATCCTATCCCATTTATTGATTCTTAATTTTTCCGGGATAAGAAGTAGCTTATGTCACCCTCCGTCCTGCAAATATCGCCTTTGTCAAATTGCATACTGATTGATATGTTGGTTTTCTGCCTAGAAGGAATACAAGTTAACAAACACTATTTCAGAGTCATATTATTACTTAGGTTTAAGGATTAGAAGGGATTAAAAGGTCAATTCAATTCATAAACAATGAGGTATTAAATACAGGTACGTAGGTAAATGAAACAAACTCATGTTTAGCTTTACCCTAAATTTAATATATACAAAAGGAAAGAGCAGCTATAGGCCGCCCGTCACTCGTTACTTAGCGCTCGGCGTCCACTACTAAAGCGGCTACCCATCGCTTAAACTTATCGCATTATATACTCGTCGCTGTCGCATGATATACTCGACCACGCGACATACACGTCGCATCGCCGCAGCCGCTTTAGTACTGAACGCAAGTTAGCGATTGGTGGTCGCGGGGCGCTGCATTGCGCTGTTGAGAATAGTGAATATGCGTAGACGGCGTCGAACATGTCACCGTAGCCCTTGTAGACATCGCCGTAGAGCCACCGTAGACAGTAGCACCGTCGTAGAGGTCGCGTCAGTCGCAAGGCGCCCCGCTACCACCGGGCGTCAGTCGTACAATGACACCCGTCGTGTCCGTAATAAGTATTGCGTATGCTCTCTAAATAGGTCGTTCAATCGTCCATATTGCGCGTCAACGCGTCAACGCTGTCGCACACGCACGCCCGCACTGGAGACGGATTAAAACAACGCGCAAAGCTCCTTCGCATTTCACCTCCTATCTAAGAATTAATTATTTCATTTCATTTTCGCGAACACTAGGTACGTTATTGAATGCAACAGTTACTACAGATTTTATCGCGTTTCATCATAAATCTAAACTCTTCGCTCCAGATGAAAAAAGTCAATTATTTTAAACTTGAAGTTTAAAGTAAAACGCGATGAAATGCGCAAAACCAGTTCCGTATATCGTTGCTCGCGTTAGCGACTGCAGATTGTTTCAATGGTGAGGGAAGCAGTGTCGATTCCATTGCAATGTGTCTCACGGTCGACACGGTTCTATATTTGAAATTTAAACTGCGGTACATTAAACGATATTGATCGTCGCGTCGCGTCCTTGAGCCAGCATGTCGCACTCGATAGTGAGCGCGGTCGAACTCGTGTCGCACGCGTGTCGCGAGCGTGTCGCGGGCGTGGCGCGAGTGCGACGCGTGCGTGTCGTGCGCGTGTCGCATTCGTGTCGCGTGCGCCGCGCGGCTAGTGCCGGCGGTCGGGCAGCGCGGAGTGCTGCGAGAGGTGCGACAAGGCGGAGTGCGCCGACGAACAGATGTCCTGCGAATGGGTTAACAATTATTCACAATGTTTATCAAAGTAATTAATTATTAATCTTATAGTGAAATCAAAAATATTCCTACTAATATTATAAATACGACGAAGCACCCAATCAACATAATTATTAACAAAGCATCAAAGTTGAAATCAAAATTTTTTGTTCAAAATTGGATTGGTTTGCATTCGCTTTTTGACGTCTAATGATTCTAGTACCTGTTCGGGAATAAAGGCCTCAGTCTTGAAAAGAACAGGCGAAAGAAACTCGGCAAATAACATCTACTTAATTGCCGTGAAGTATACAAAAATACTAACTCTCCCATACTTTCTTCTTTTTGACTTTCTCGCGTTTTAATTTTGTTTAAAATTTTCTCCACGTGAACAAAGCCTCGGATAAGAACTTCCCGCCTAACAATGGATCAAGATGGTCCATGAGTCAGATGGGAATTAGTCACCGCCATCTAGTAATAGTTCAGAGTAATCCTTATAGATTAGTTTTATGTGGCCTCGCTTAGTTAGATTTATACAAGTAACTGATTGATTGGAAAAATTGTCGCCGGTCATACATACGGTGAGTCGGACCTTTTGCACTTACATTTGTGCACTGAAGTAATATCCCCGCAAAGATTCTTCATCTCATGTTGAAATTCGATGTTGGTAGACTGAGATATATAAATAATAATCAAGCCTAATAATTTTGTCCCTCCCAACCAATTTTCGCCACAGCGGCCAATCTGCGAGAGATCGCGTGGAACATATCGACGCTAGAAAGCAAAAACGTGGAGTACATGGAGTACATGCTGGTTACTACGTTTATGAATTCTAGCGTCGATATTATAGTGCATAAGTGTTTGCGTAGGCACAGGTGCACTTGCTTTTCATTTACCCTCATGGCCCGATAGGACACGACCGGTAAGAGATCAGGCGCAAAGTCGGTAACATTAAACCGCCCTTTACTAAAACTACTCTTCAAGCCACCGCTAGATGGCGTTGTCAAGTAGCCGGGACCGACTCACACCGAGCTCACATGCATAGGTATTGTGAATTGATAACCTCCTTTTTTCAGCTCGATTAGTTTATTTCAGTTATTTTCTATCTTACGGTACTATTGCGGGGTAGTGCTGCTGAGATAAATTCAGTAATTATTCTTCAAAAAAGAGATGTGCGATATTTATAACCTGAGAGCTCGAGATTCCCTGTGAGATGTTTTTAAAAAAAGTGGTATCCTGACGGTTGCCACACAATATATACTCTGTAACATTTTTATCCGACGAAATTATAATACTTTCTTGAAACTCAGTGACGGACACACTGTAAATACTAGAAGTAAGAATAAACTTGTAACACCTCGATTTCCTTTCTAAAATGTGAAAAAATCTTTCATAGGCCTGAGTGTACGCATATATAATGGAATTCCACAAGATGTCCTGGATCTACCACTTGAGCGTTATAAAACTAAAATTAGAAGTAATCTATGGCATAAATCCTATTAAGTATAATAGGATTTATGCCAAAAGCTCTTGAACAGTAGTTCAAGAGCTTTTTATGGACCAAAACGCGTGGAATTTACTTGATCGACTCCTATGTAGGATAACTATAATTATTGTAGTAAGGCATATCGTAACGGTATTTTTAAAAGAGCAACCGTTGAGTTTCTCGCCGGCTCTTCTCAGCAGAACTGCATTCCGAGCCGGTGGTGGCTTCCTCACGAACTGAGATGTAAGAATGACGATTCAAAAGTGCTTGTAAAGGCCTATTTAAATAAACGTATCTTGATTTGATTTGATTAGAAATGGGCAAAAGGCTCAATCACCTGGTAGGAGAACTGAGGGAAGTGCTCCTCCTGTATACGGGCTAGGGCCGACTCGTGTTCGGGCGGCGTCAGCTCCACCGCCTCGCCCGTGAACTCCGAGTCGAAGTAGCGCGTGTCCGTCTCCGACTCCACTTGGGGTTTGAACGGCGGCGGGATCTGCGAAAGCGGTCCTTATTTATATGTGTACAGAGTTCAAAACGGCCTGTCAAAACCTATAAAACTAACTAACGACTAGTAAGTACTAACTAGTAAATGTAAACGGTAAGTACTAACTAGTAAAAGTAACTAGTAACTAGTAAATGTAAACGGTGTTTGCAAAAATGCTCCTTATTGGTTATAAGATATTAATATCATTTCTATAGGTTTTTTTATGGTTTTTATGGCAGCATTTCACACTAATGTCGAATGGGTCGGCTCGAACCGGGTAAGTACCACGACCTAACAGAAAATCGGCGCAAGATGGCATCATTTGCGCTTCCGGTGGCGCAAATGCTGCCATAAAAAATTCGGTGCACTATAACACTAAATAAATGATTTCATCAATTATTTTGTATTCATTTGAGACAAACTCAGCATTTAATACAAACTAAAAAAAATTAAAGTACAAAGTTTTGAAGTCCCTAGCTAATTTTTAGGTATTTGTGTCGTATCATGGCTTTGTGTATTCATTAGCTCTGAGATTCGAAAGGTAAGAGGCGATAGAGGCACCTTCTTGGCCACGAGGTCGGCCCAGTTGATGGAGGCGAAGAAGGAGTGGTGCATGATGTCCAGCGCATCATTGGGCCCGGCACCGAGTCGCTTGGCCGGCACTTTGGTGAGCAGCCCGCTTAGCAGCGCCCTGCACTCCGCCGACAGCGTGCGCGGGAACCGAACCTGCGACCGGTAACAAAGGTTACGCCCCACATAACCACAGCGGAAACGTAGCACGTGACGTTCCAATTTTATTTCATTATTTTATTTCTTTAAATAACACCTCCCTTTTAAGACAGAAATATCTTTTATTACAAGGGCGATTTACAAACATCCACACGGACAAACGCCCAGATCCGGAACATTTATCTATAATTCATACAAATATTTGCCTGAGACTGACCTGGGAATCGAAGCCGCGACTCGCGGTTGCGATTCCTGATAATCTGACTGCGCCAAACGGGTCAACATACGACAACTTTGGCGGGACGTTCCGACTTTCAACACGAGGTTGAATGTGGCGGACATTTTTAGGTGCTTTAGTAGCATTTTTAGTATTTCAACATAATTTGTGACAATGTGTTATAAGCAAGCGAATCGCTTACCACTGGACTTGCTTGTATCAACACTTATTTCCCTAAAAAAATCTCAGATTTCGTTCATTAATTTATATAAGCGAACTTCATATAAGTTTAAACCTGATACAGCAACATCTTTCATAACAGCACCCACTGCCAGTTCATTCGGGGAATTAGCACGGCCTCTTCAAAGGGTCACTATATCAGCGGTTTTCAGCAAACAACGTTGAAAACGTTCATTATTGGTTGTCGTTACTCAACATCAGATCAGATCCACTTACTCAGTTGCCTATTTCCCTTTTAAAAATATTGAAAAATCTCTTTCAAAAGGCATAGCTATAATTCAACCAGCACACATTTGATACGCATCCATAACGTGCATATGGACACACGCATGCGTTACGTGCGCATGAACGCACGCATGCGTAACGTGTTCGGGATTACACGCATGCATGCATATGCGCACAGAACCGACCTCCTCGCTGAGGATGAGCGAGAAGAGCACTTCGTGGTCGCGATTGTAGAAGGGCAGCCGGCCGCACGCCATCTCGTACAGCACCACGCCCGTACCCCACCTGCAATTAAACCAACCGCATAATTACCGTGTGACACGTAAAAAAATTCTAGTGTATAATAATGTCCTTATTTCACATGCAAAAATTTTGAACAAAAGAATATTTTTCTGACCTATTTCGGCCAATCTACAGGAGAATAACTAAATGCGCGGGATATATTATAGTATTGTTTGAGCAGACAATCACTATTTCTCTACTCTCAAAGCCCAATCTGACGGATACCCGACACGACCGAAGCGAGATCAGGTGGTGACAATAAACGGACCTCTTAGTAACGACTTCTCCCAGTCATCGCTACGTGACGTCGACAATTCGCCCAAGACCGACTTTTACATGCCTCTCCAAAGGCAAAATGTATAATCTCGATCGAAGAAGATAATTAACAACAACTAGCATGGTCAGCTTGTTGTTATAAGAAACCCTTTCACAGAAACTTTTACAATTTTCGTGCGTGTGTGTGTAAGTGAAATTGCGTGTACGTGTGCGTGTGTGCGTGCACGAGTAAGAGTTCAACTGTGTACGCAGTGTGTGCTCATGTACGTCTGTGCACCGACCAAGTAGTTGTTAAATGAAACCCTTTTACAGATATTAACGCAACTTGGATGTGTGCGTGCGTGTGTGCACGTGAAAATGCGTGTACGTGTGCGTGCGTGCGTGCGCAAGTTAGAGTACAACTGCGCACACAGTGCGTGTTCGTGTACGTCTGTGCACCAACCAGTCAACGGCGGGTCCGTAATCAAGGTCCTCTAGCACCTCCGGCGCCAGGTATTCGGGAGTGCCGCAGAACGTTTTGGTGGTGCGTCCGTACGTGATGTTCACCTGCAACCATAGAAATTTATAGTATTACAATATATAAAGGTCGAAATTATTTTGGCGTATCTTGCGTGAAATCAAAGAATAGATTGATCTTAAATCGATGTATAGTAAAAAAATTAAAGTATGTTTACCGAATACAAAACCAACAAACACTTTTGATGATTTTAATTATAACGAATTCATTTTAACTTTAGTCGTAGAGAAATTTCATTGTATTTGCCCATTTAGCTTCAAAGATACGCGAGGGAATGTCTTAAAATGACATGGGAAATGTATGTCGATGCAGGTGATATCAGATTTATTTCACGTCAGCATCTATTTCTTTGTTATAACATTTTACTTTTGCTAACGTCTGTCGGGTGCAATACTAATATGAGTTTTAAGCACAATGAAGCGACAACCGTTTCTGTTGCACTAAGAGACAAACTAATTAGAGTAGAGCCACGCAGCTTTTCCCGCTGCTGAATGGGCCCGGCTCGGACCCGATAAGTATCACGAGCTCACAGAAAATCTGCGTAAAGTGGAAGTGTTTTTGCTTCCGCCTTTCGTCCAGTGAGTGAGGTGGCCGGTGGCCTAACCCCCTTCCTCCCTCTTTTACTACCCTACCTACCTCTACCTCCATCCCCTCTCTTTTTCCCTTTACCTTCTCCTCCTCTCCTCCCTCTTGTCTATGGGCGGCGGTGATCGCTAACTACCATGTGAGCCACTTGCTCTCGCGGGGAAGCGTGCGAGGTTTCATGAGATTCCACATACAGAATTCTAAAACTCGTCTCGTTCGGCTCGGTAAGTGTGCGTTCACTTTAAGTGTACATACTCAAAACCGCGGTAGAAGCGGTGTTAAAAAAAATCGCGCGACCGAGGACCTTGCATAGGCCGAAATCGGCGATCTTGATGTGGCCGTCCTTGTCCAGCAGGAGATTCTCCAGCTTGAGGTCGCGGTAGATGATGCCCTCGGCGTGCAGGTAGCCCAGGGCGGAGACGATCTCGGCGCCGTAGAAGCGGGTGCGCTCCTCAGAGAAGGAGCGCTCCCTGGACAGGTGGAAGAAGAGCTCGCCGCCGTTGGCGTACTCCATCACGAAGCACACGCGGTCCGCTGTCTGGAAGGAGTAGCGCAGCGCCTGCGAAGGATCGTTCCCTATTTTACAGACTACTTAGGGTGTATATATATAAGATCAGGGACCGACATTGTTTTTTTTTGCGACAGATTGTTTCCATTTTTCACATACTACATAGATTATATATATGTAAAGGATCAGGGGCCGACATGTTTCTTTTTTTTTAAATAAATAAAAAACTTCTTTATTACACACCACACTAATTGTATTTACTTTAACTTTTTTTTTTTATATATATTAATTAACCGATGTAGAAACTCTTAGTGCGACGTGTGCACCGAGCAACCGACGACTAACGAATGACTCGGATTCTTTAACGATGGTAGAGCCACGCGGTTGCTCCCGCTGCTGAATGGGCCGGCTCGAACCAGATAAGTACAACGACCTCACAGAAAATCGGCGTGAAGTGGAAGT
>DWHQ01000651.1:0-12998 GCA_018247955.1 Eurytides marcellus marcellus | reverse complement strand
ATTTTGTACTGACCTCTGACCCACTGCCATAAGTGTAATTGAAAAAGTTAAGTACGGCTATTTGCATAGTTTTTAATAATAACGGTATTTACAGCCATAAAATAAATCGTTAAGATAATTTTTATTGTATTAATTTGTTCCTTATAATGAATGGATTGTTTTATGAATTAATATAATTTAAACAGAGAGATAACAAGGGCAACGTATTTCATAGATTAATTAATCTAAAGGATTTCAAATTGTTTGCCTTTGTAACCCTTTTTCATATATTTCAAACACCGGCTATTGCCTGTTTTAGAAATGAAATAAACTATATACGAGGATATTTCTACGTAGATAAATATGAAACCTCACATATAAATTTCGCGTAATTAAAACCATAAAACTACTATCCTCTCTCACTCACAGATTTGTCTTAATTAAGCCATCACAAGGATGTCATTGATCTGTACTGCAATTGGTGTCCAATAAAGTTTATTATTATTTGGAATGGACTTAACACAATTTCCATTATAGGTATAGCGAAACAAGTCTTATTTAAAGAAAATCATTGCTAGATATGGAACTATAAAAAGTTTTTGTTTATTTCCACCAGTTTCGGGTTGTACCATGACACGGAGAAGATCGGATGCCATCGACGAAAGGGTTCCACTCTGCACATCATGACGCCCATCTTTGAGGCAGACACCGTCCAAGTCGCGTGGTCGCGATGCAGCAAGCGTGACGTCACTAACTTCCTTGAGTGAGTCCATCTGTCTACTCAATATCGAAACGTATAAAAACTTTTTGTTCACACTGTTGTCGTTTGTTTACAGTTGTAAAATCATTAATGCTATCGCTTTATGTTTTCTGCGCTTATCGCATTGAATTTTTTTATTATTATAGCAATATCTCAACGTAAGTCACATTTAACTCGATCGTGTTATTGCATATAAAAACAAAAACAACGTTGGTACTTTATTATCTCATATAAAATCACTAAACCGATAATAGTAACTCCTTGAGGTCAATGATAAACTGGTAACAAAATTTTGATGATTATAATTGTTAGAAAACATAAATTTAACCAAAAATATTCAGAATAATCAAAATAGTAGTTATGATTTTATTTAAAGAGAAAATTAATTATCATTCTACGCAACAATTTTTTACGCCGAAAGTTTTAATATGCTTGTAATAGCAAATTTGAATAATATATTTTAATTTGATATAATACAAATAGTCGTAAAGCGACTTTATCATCTCAAAATGGTTTAAGCAATATATAAGGGAATGTTAGTGTGAGTATTGGCAAACCCGACATACAAATGATCGCTGAGTCGGCTAACAGGTCAACTATCGTAAGTAATCGATTGAGAAACGCCAAGAGCGTATTTGTTTAACATACCAAAGTGTGTCTGAATTATTGTATTACGAATTATAATGCTCAAGTTAAGTGGATTACGTTCTATGTACAATATACTTTCAAGGCTACGGCTGATACAAAATATCCAATGAAATTATCGTTCGATACTCTCTTTATTACCAATATTATATTAATAATATTTTCTAATGTGTCAGTCAATATCGGTAAAGTTTACAAACTTATCCCAATTGTGTTTTATAACTACAAATCATGTATCTTTGTAAAGCGCCATACCGTGATACGTAGTGTTCTCGTCTCTTATTAAAATTAACATATCAAAAGCTTCAACTTTGCATAATTAACCGGACACTATATATGTGACTGGAATATACTTTTGAATTTCATCGTTATAATTTGCTTAGCTTATTATAAGCAATATACTTTCGTCCTCTATTCGTTTCGTTTGTCCTCTAAATTCCATAACTGGATATTAAAAAAAGTTTTTTTTTTACCATACGCCTTAAATAAATAAGGAGATGAGCCATTTAACAGAAATCACTGATAAAATTTACGGTAAACTGTATTTTCTGAATTCAAAAATCCATTTAATTTCCAGCGCGGGCTTGGGTGAATGCCTTAGCGACAGACCTTCGCAACAAGAGTACGTGTATCCCGAAGTTCCGGCCGGTGAGTAACGTTCAACATTTCGAATTCAGTATTTCGTATTCGTAAATCGAATGCTATTTTCATGCCTCCCGTTAATAGAAACAGAAAAAAAACATTTCATTGTTCTATTGCCAATTGAATGATATATCTACGATTTCCCGATTAAACAATTCAAAAAATTCGGCAAACTTACTGAATCTGTTAGGAAGATAAAGATGAATCGATAAAGATGAAATGATTTTTTTTTTAATACAGCTGCTTAGCGGTGGGTGGGGCAATGCAGTGTTTCTTCCCCACAGTCAAAACCCACTTGCCAAAACTTACTGTGATTGTTGCAATGTCCCAGATGTGGTTTTTCTGTTTCTCACATAGGTGTTACGTTCGACGCGGCGACGCAATGTCACCTACAGTTCGGCGCCGAAGCGGTGGTGTGCGCGAAGCCGACCGAACTATGCCAACATTTATGGTGCTTAGTCAATAACACTTGCAAGACAATGCTTCGGCCCGCTGCCGCTGGGACGACCTGCGGCGTCGGCATGGTAATTCATTTACTGAATCGTATAAGATCGCTGGGAGAACTTAAAATTTTATTTACTCCTTTTATAATTAACAAAATCAAAAAATTATTTTATTCATATTGGTTAAAATCAGTGTAATCAATCTGTGTTGTCATTCCATGAGAAATCTACCGCCGACTCGGTGACTGCTTAACACAGGAACCGGGATCATCAGAACCGAGCACACTTTTAACAGTGGCTCTTTTAAAAAAATGTTACAATATAATATCCATCCCGCATCTTGATTCCACACATTTTGGCCTGCCATAAACCCTAGTATTGTGTAGGCTTGTACAGGTTTTACTTAATAATATGTTTTTGAAACGTTCAAATAATAAAACTAAGATATATGTAAAATTTTATAACATACCATACCCGGGGTCAATCAGATTCTGTGTAACATTGTTGTAGGCAATCGTGGTGTTAACCATCAGACGAACTCGGCACTTTAATTCCTACAAAAAACTTAGGGAAGTTATCTTTCAACAGTGGTGTCAGAACCAGACTTGCGTGCCGCGCAGCCCGTCCCCAGTGCCGAGGGATGGCGGTTGGGGCCCGTGGAGTGAGTGGAGCGAGTGCTCACGCACTTGTGGCGCTGGTGTGTCCACGCAATCACGGGAGTGCAACCAGCCAGAGCCCCTGAACAACGGCAACTACTGCATCGGCGACAGGAGTCGGTAGGGCACACTTTTCCTTATCTTCTCTTTCATAATAAAAAAGTGGACATTCGGAACTATTTGTGGTGGGTGATTTTTAAACCTAAATATAAAGGGCAGCGACGGCGTTGGGTATTATTGTTATTATATTTATTATTATTATTGCCTTTATTTTGTTATTAACAAGTCCATCAAGAATGATCTTGACGTTTTCAGTAGTTATTTCAAGAAGCACTAAAATGAGATAAAACACGCTTCGTTAAAGGAGTATCTATGCATCGATGTAATGTTAAATAATGTTTTAAGATAACATACATTCTTAGGTATTCTCCTTCCTTCTCTCTTCGTTCTTAGACCTTACAAGTGGAGGAGGTCTGTTATTACAATCGATGCGAATTCGATCCGCACACAGAAATAAAAATTGTGTCATTCACCAGTTGCTGTTCCGAATCTGTGTGTACTATATTTCCGTGATTTTATACTTGTGAAAATTACTGCTGACCTTCTATTTTTGAAATTAGTAGGGTAACAAATTCACCATCGAGTCGACTGAACTACGACGTTCTTGCTAAGTAATATTTGAATAAAATTTAGACTATTAAAGATTATTATTGGAAGTCCGCAAATGTCACATGCTGCAAGCTATGTTGTTTAATATCTATGTTAGTTTGTCAGACTATGTATCCGTTTTTTATTTTAACTAGTAATACACAGCTCTACAATGCTGCCTTTTCAAAAAGAGTTGCAGATTTCTCTATAACACTCATAGTTAAATTCTTCACCTTTCTCTTAAGCACTTTGCCGGCGTAATTTACTAGCTTTTCTCTACCTCGATTGCATCTTAAATTTCACACGAATACATCATATTAAATTCGTTACTATCAAGTGTTAAACACAACGAATTACTTACGCACTTGAAGCTGCCTCTTCCAATTCGATATGACGGTAATAAGATAAAGTCGCACAAGTTTCCGCTGTCGCTTTACTTGATTATTTTGTCATGTAATGACAAATGTATCTTGATAGAATTATATCGAGATTAAAAAAATCGAGACAACTGGACTGACCGCAGTCGCGTTTGATATTTTAAACTTTAAGTTAGTGAAGCTAAAAAAAATTAACACCCACAACAGTGGCCTTTGCTGTGGATTAACAGAATTTAAGCGATAGAACAGGACATTTTATTATTTTCCGTTGGCGCTATATCACAAGTTTATGATGTAGATATATCGCTAACATTTCGCACCGAACCGCAGGTACAAAGTATGCAACACGGATCCGTGCCCTATCAACGAGCCGACGTTCAGGGAAGTGCAGTGTTCCAAGTACAACAACATGACGTACAACAACGACACCATCACGGACTGGATACCCTATTTCGATCAAGGTTAATGACTTGCCCTCTTAACATGCGAAAACATTCAAACGCCATATAATTGTAACACAATTTAAAAATTTTATTCCTTTTATGTTAATTTGATTCCTATCAAATCAACAAACGTGAAGAGTCGTGATAAAAAAAATTCTGTCCTCTGTACAATATTGTGAATTTCAAATGCGTGATCGAATAGTGTAAATTTTTGAAAGACTTCTAAATTCTAAATAGATTAAAAGTGAACTTTATGATTTACTTTTTCCCAATTAGCAAAGCTGGTTATTAATACAAATTTAGACCATACGGAAATAAATGTCGCGACGAGCAAGTCGGGCGTCTGAAGTAAGCGACATGTTTGCCCAAAACAAAACAGCACTAATCAATGTCTTATCAAAGGTTGATTTATGATGATGAGAGGTTTAAAATTTTAGACCTTACTTAATACACTTGCCTCCTAGAGATATTAGATGGAATATCTCTATGCCCAGTAATTTCACTGTAACTTACCATTATTCCGCCAAGATATAATATCTCCGTCTAACATGTCGTTTGATAAACATAATACAGATTATTTAAATAAATATTTTATTTTATTATATTCGGTAGATAAACCGTGCGAGTTGCAATGTGTGCCTCGCAACCGAAACGACGTTGAGATGCTCGGTGGATTCGTGGCGGATGGTACGCCGTGCAAACAGAACCTTGGTGCCAGAGATATGTGTATATCGGGTAAGAAAAAATACATTAGGTCTTTTAACACCTTACCTTAAGAATCGGGGGACGATTGTGTGGGCCACTTTCGATGAAAGTCACACATCAAATTAATAGTAACACAAAAATATTATCGTGTAAAGGTAACGTGTTAAAGCTTCCTCTGACTTTTATAGCCAGAAATAGGCATCAAGTGTCTGATACGAGGTTATCATTTTAGGCAAAGAAGTAAGATCACGTCTCCCATATGTTATTAAGAGTTATTTTAACCACAGTTTTATTTCTCAAAGCTTCCCTTACTATGTCATAACCAAAAAACACCTAATTAATGAAGGCTTATTTTAAGCTACATCAATATCCACCATTGCTTCAAAAGTTTACACTTCTCCAGAGAAGGAAGAAGGAATCTTGATATCAAATACACATTTTATACCTTTTTTTAATAACGTTACAAAAAATAGTATAAAATGCTGAAGCAGTCAGGGTTATTTCCACAGATCTTGGCATTTGATATATTCAACAATCTTACAGGCGTTTTTAATCTAAATAAATTTCTGATCAGTTTTGAATACTTTATGATAATTAGATTGCTTTTAATAGTTTCACATCGTTGACAGGCGTGTGCTATAAAGTCGGCTGCGACTGGATAGTGGACTCAGACTTGGAGGAGGACGCGTGCGGCGTGTGCGGCGGGAATGGATCCGCCTGCAAAACCGTACTTGGAATCTACAGCAAGGACGTCACAAAGCAATCAGGTTTCAGCGAGGTGAGTTTAATCTTTTTTTATTATTTGGTTTAAAACGTAAAAAATAAAAAACGCACGATCTACAATTTTTTTACATGCATAAATTTCACACGGATACAACATTGTCTGTATTTCGTACAAGTATTTGTTCCGGGGAATCGAACTCACGACCTGAGACGCCGTGGCCAATAGCTAACTAACTCCAAGCAGGTTTTTTAAGGCATTGTGTTCTTGGCAGACATGACGCTTGCCATCTAGCGCAAGACATGCTTGTGTCATCACTTTATTTCCTGAAAAAAAAATAGATAAAAGGTAAGCAAAAAGTAATTAATTGCCTATACATGTCCCACTGACGGGCAAAAGCCTCGTCTATGGAGGGGGTATAAGGTTACACACCACCATGTAGTCCCACTGCAGATTAGCGGACTTCATATATCTGTATAGGAGTTACACGTGGTGAATTAGCACTTAAAGTTGATAATTACAAATTTATAAATTCTCCTAAAATAAATAAAAAATCTAACAATTTAATAAATTCTCTAGCAGTAACGTGGTATTGAAATTAAATGTAATTTCCTTCTTGTATTGAAATACGTTACATATATTAAAAAAGAAACATTTTTTAATTGATAATTTATAAAATATTTTACAGGTTGCTGTTATACCGGCTGGGTCGAGGAACGTGAAGATTCAGGAAAAAGTTAGCCCAGGAAACTATATTTCGATAAGAAGCGCTAAATCGAGACGAATGTATCTTACAGGAGCTCGGTAAGTTGATAAAATTTTCGATACTAAAGCCAACAATTTGTGTGAAGTAGTTGATTTTCAATTATATATTTTTTCAATTTGTTATATTTATTATTATATTACATATATTAAGCTTTTGGGGTTGCCAACAACGATTCAGTGCCATGCAGCGGTTTTAACGGAGGGTTTCTATGGCTAATACTGCAAGAGCCCTACCTCATGATTTAGACAAGTCAATTTGTTTGTAGAAACGCCACCGTATCGGAGTACTTTGTGGCGGGTGCCCCGGCGATCTACGAGAGAGATCGGGACTGGGAGAAAGTACGAATCAGTGGACCACTCGCTGAAGATATCAAAGTATTCGTAAGTATCAATTGCATGTACTGACTTGATAAATTCCTTCCCTATCTTCCCATGACTTATCTAGCTTTTGATTTTTCGATTATTACGTTACCTTTCTGATCTTTTTTTAAATACAAGCGATGAACCATAAATAATAACCCACTTTTAAAGGAATATTCCCCAATTAAATACATATATTTATTTTTATAAGCAGTAACACCGTGATAGTGTCGTTTTATTATATAACGTTTATAAAGAAAGCACTCTTTATGCTTCAGTCCTCACATCGCATCTACTCATTAGCAGCTACAAAACGAACATACAAAAACTTCCGATAGTAAATCATCATGATTTATTTCCATTAGGATCAAAAAAGAAAGTATATAAATCAATTTGTGATATTTTCATTGCATTATTAAGAGAAAAAAGTAGGCGAACATAAGTCTTTATTCAAATAATAATATTTTCATTGCATCATTAAATTTAAAAAAAAAGTAGACGAATATAAATCGATGTTCAAATTGCAGCAACGTATCTTTGGCGGTAAACACCGCAACCCAGGCGTTACGTACCAGTACACCGTGGACAGGCAACGACTGATGCGGCGCCTCTCGTACCGCGTGTCCGAATGGTCCCCCTGCACGGTCACGTGCGGCGATGGCTACATGCGCCGTCATCTCGAATGTGTCGACGAGCACCACCGTGAGTTGCGAGTAGTATACATAAGCGCTATATTTTAATTTATAACTAAATTTTTTATCACACAATCTTGTAAGAAGGAAAGATAAGCGGTAGGACTATTAGTAAGCTACATAAGTGGTAGGGCACCACTGCATTGCCGAGCAGTATCGTGTGGGTATTACTTTATTTCGGTTTGAAGGGCAATGTTATTATGGACAGGCATGTCGCTTACCGTCAGAACGACTTGCTCGTTAATCAAAAACAGAGTAGATCTTTGATAGTATGACTCCACAACGCCGGCGACGATACGACGTGTTGACATGATGTTTTCCACATATCCACAACTTGACGAGCACAAAGATCACACAGAGTTTGGGTCTCTAGTCATTCAATACACAGAGTTACTTTCTGTTATGGACGTTCGCAAGCCCCTTGACGTTGCAAGAGTCCATGGGCGGCTACGATAAGGTGATTAAACTGGTAGTGTCCCACCAGGTGAATCACCTTATGTTTGCCCCCTACCCCATAAAAAGCGTATCGTTTACCATCAAGCAATTACTCGTTTCGTCACGTAATTGAAAAGTAAAGGAGAGATTAAAAAAGCCTCGTTTCAGGCGTGGTGGAGCAATCGCAGTGCTACCATATCGAGCCTCCGCGGCATGAAGCGATGATGAAGCAGTGCCGGACGCCGGCTTGCGAGCCTTCGCTCCCCACGCCGTCAGTCCGCACGCACTGGTGGGTTGGCGCCTGGAACCCGTGCTCCAAGCCCTGCCACATGCCGGTGAGTATACCATCCACCTATAATTCTCTAAGTGGTAGGACTCTTTTGTAGAGTTCGCCTGCGGTGGAACCACTGCGTTGCCAGTTATTCTACCGCCAAGTAGTAATGTGTAAGCACTACCGTTTTCAATGTCGCCAGCGTAATTACTGGGCATAGATATATGACATCTTAAGTCAATGGGTGACGAGCACAGTGCGAGTAAACTGTTTGGCTCTAAACAGTTTTGTACTTGTTTAGTTTAATCCTGTGGCAATGTCGGAATTGGCAAGTGTGCCGCTTTCCATCAGGTCCACGATTTGCCAATCCCATCGCATTATATCTTAAGTAAAAGATAATAATGTATATTCACGTAGACACAATATAAGAAATCATTAAATAAATTATAATTTAATGGCAGAGAATATCCATTTTACTTTTGTACGTGTAAAAAAATTTATTTTCTTTTTTAGGGCGAAGAGGCCACGAAGCAAAGAAGTGTTTACTGCGTAGACAAATTAACAAACAATGTCATTCAGGATTCCTTATGTGACATGTCCATCAAACCCATAAGTATTATAAAATGCGCAGATGTGCCGGCTTGCTAAATGAAAATCGCTTTAATAAGGAGTCAAAATGTTCTATCGAAGAAACAAATATGCATATGTGTGCATTGAACGAACGATTTCTTAGAAGTTCAAATGATATGAAAATATATGAAGAAAAGAACGAGTACACAAGGAACGATTGTTAAAGAACTGGACGTATGACTTACATCGCTTAGAAGTGGAGGCGAATAAAATTGAATGAAGTTTTGAACGAATATAACAATTGAATGAACATTTAAGTGCATAACGTCGAGTGCGAACAATTTTGTACGTGTGAGTGATTTGAGTCAACGAATGGTGTATGGTTCATCTTGAAACGATGATATACGCAACCCATCGAATAAACATATTACTTACACGTCCTCGAATAAGATCACTTTGTGGTGACGTGCGAATCTCGATGGTACATGAGATAATGCTCTGCGATTACCACTTACTGCCATATTATATAAGTGACTTCTAGTTATAAAATAGTCTTCGCTTAGTCTAAAAGAATATTAATATTAAAAAAAACTGTAACATCAGTATTAATGTGGTGTATGTATTCCTTTGAAGTTTATAATCTAACGGGACGTGAAAGTCGTTAAGCGCCTACTTTATAAAAAAATTCGGACCAAAAATATTTTTTTAATTCAAATTCACGTTGCCATAAACAAGATTACTGCCAATATGACACTTGTATTATAAGTACATTGTAAGCCTATCTATAGATAAATACTAATAATAACTGCAGAATTCATATTTTTATACAAATGAATTGCTGTAGATCACAATGAACATATGGATTAATTAATGTTTATTGTGATTTTCGTAGGAATAAGTAACTAGTCAGAGTGTTGAACACCTGTTTTCAGTCGACGTGGAGCGTCACTACAGTTTTAGATAAATGAGTTTATATACGATATTGTTCTACCGTAATCATGTGTCGTCGTGTAAAAATTTAACCCAATACTTGATTTTTGCATAAGACTAATTTATATGTATAAAAATAATGAATTTGTAAAACATCGCCTAATTTCGAGAGAACATAACATATTTATTTATAACAGTGTTGTTTGTGTCCTCATTATTTTTAACATTCGAAGCATAATTGTAACCCTAGTAGTATTCTTATTTATCGGATATCTAACTTTAGAAGTTTTAGGTATAAAATTGTAAAGGTTATTCCTGGTGTCTCGGTTCTAAGATTCGTCAGGGAGTGTTTTGTCGATTGATTGATACACAATTTTAATTTCGAGTACATTAAACTAACCACTAGTTACATTTATTGTTTAACCTTATTATCCTACAATTGCAGTACATGAATCGCTGTTACTTATTAATTACAATTGTGTATTTAATTAGTGGTCGGAATAAAATCATGCATTGTTATGTATATTTTTTATTTTCCCTCTACCATTGAACCTACTCCTCGCGCTGCTACAAAATAAAAGTAGATAATTCGGATTGATATTTTGCATATTCTTAACTTGGACTAACGCCCTAAAGTCGAAGTGCTCTTGAAAAAATATAACAATAAAAAATTAAACATCATCTCTGACCCTGGCAGTCTGGTATGTGATGATATTTTTCATCATGGTATGCTACCGTTAATAGTCTAATGCTATACATATAGGTTTCCTTCAACCGATCATACTCTCCTTTTCTTCAAAAGGCACTTTTAACTATGGCTCATGCCTCACACGCTCATACTTATACACAAACGACATTTCTCTCCAATACTCTCGCAAGAGCAGACAGACTCATTTGCATCTTCGCAATTTTGAGGCCACTTTAAATACAGATTTGAGGCCGCTCTCTTTGAAACGTCGTATCAGAGTGGGAGTTCCTCAAGGCTCAATACACTCAAATTCTTTTCGCCGTACCCGAGCAACATTCAAAGTGACCCAAGAGACGAACTCGCACTTCTCGTGGACGACACTGCGCTGTTGAAAATCTTACACTTGCCACCTTAAGCAGTAAAAGTTGAGGCAAATCTTTCGCTTCGGCCAACCGATCCCTATAATCGTCGGCTTCACTTTTGATTCGAGATTCTTTTTTAAAGCCCACATACAAAATGTTAAGAATAGACCTGGATAAGTCCTCTGTCATCTGGATAAGTCTTTCAGTCTCAGAAATAGTAAAATATCCTTAAATCACCAAAAATGCAACCACTCTGTAACGTTGACCATAGCGATTGTATACTCCCAACAATAGATCTACACTTTAAAAAAATCCGAATCGGTATTTAGAAAGAACCGAAAGTAAATCAGCCCTCTGGTCAGTCTGGTAAAGCTTTTAGTAATATTAACAAAAATCCCCATTAATTTGTTAACTCACGCACTTCTTCATGCGTGACCGATATTCAATTTGAACAAATTTAGCACTTCTACAGCTTCTGTATTCTGATAAAGGTTCAGAGGGCCGCATAGAGTAAAAAGCACATCAAACATCATATCACGTAAAAAGCTTTACAATTATTGTCTAGAATCAATCAAACAATCTCGGTAGTAAGCTAAAAGGTTCGAACAAAACTGCAGAAATACATGGCATCAATGCCAGTGGTAAGTGGAATTTGTTTTGGAAATAAAACAACAGTATTTTACCACCTAGTTTGGCAAACTAAGCACATCTTGCTACTTAACCTCTTGCGCTATTAAGTAATCAGCAAAAATGTGTGGCTAATGAGTAAATTATTAATTATAATTATACATATATTATAATTATTAATTAGCACGTTATTTTTAGTATAGGAAAAACTTATGAAAGACGTACATTGCACGACACAATAGCTCAAGAGATCACCTATATATAATTATAAATTATATGAAAAGAGAAGACTCGTTTGGCGTACTAGCTATTGGTTTCGGCGTATCACCCAGGACAAATATTTGTACGAAAATGATTGTTCCGGATCTGGGTGTTTGTCCGTATGAAATTTATGTTTTTTTCTTTTATGGATTAGGAGGCAAACGAGCAAGCGGCTCACGCGAGCGATCACCGCCGCCCATGGACATTTGCAACATCAAAACACTTGCAAATGCGTTGCCAGCCTTTGAGATAGGAATAAGCTCTCTTTTTTTAAGGATCCTTAGTCGTATCGGTCCGGAAATATCGCTCGCGTCAACCGTTTGAACAATTTTGCGGTGCGAGGCAGAAAGTTCCGTGAAAACCGCACGGTAGTGGAATGCCAACCATCCAGGTGGTATGGATGGTTTCTGGTGGTTTGCCGCGTAGTGCGAGTATACTAGATACCTTGCTAAAAAAAATAGATGACGTAACAAAATAGAAATAGTAAATTACAAATAAACTAAATATGACATGTTATATATTATTTTGCTTTAGCTGGAAGTTTTTTGTAGATATAAATCATACAAAAACTTCCAACAGCACCCATTTCTATGGGTTTAAAGTTACTTTATTTACTTTTGCAGTATATTTACATTAGATGAGATGTGATTTCTTTAGACGTAACAACGTTTTCTAGAATATAATATTTATAAAACAATTATATATATTGCAACACCACTCAAATTAACAAAAGCTTAAGATAACCTCTTAAATGCATTATAGTACTCTGACTTTAACCCACCAATATTGAATTAAAAAGTACAAAGTCAAAGTTGAGAAATTATATTCAAAATTGGATTGGTTTACAATCACTTCTTGACGTCTTGATTATACATACTATTTGTTCGGAAATAAATGCCTCAGTCCCGAGAAGAACAGGCGAAAGAAACTCAGCGGGACTTAACTTTTTTTTTTAAATTACGTTTACAATGTTCATAATTTGACTCTTGAAATAGCCTAGAGGCGATCACATACATAC
>DWHQ01000650.1:0-13000 GCA_018247955.1 Eurytides marcellus marcellus | reverse complement strand
CCCCCCCGCCCCCCGCCTTTTGTCCACCCTATCCGGGCCTCCCCGCGCGAAAAAGTAAAGCTGGGGAAAGGGGTTCTATCACCAGCCATCTCACTCAAAACAAAACGAAACACGGCACGGCGGGAAGCACAAACACTTCCACTTTACGCTGATTTTGTGATATCGTGGTAATTATCCGGTTCGAGCCGGAAGTTTGTCATATTGGTGTTAAGGCCAAGTGTGTCGGTTATCGTCAGCTTAGACTTGATGATAGCAGCGAGACGCTATTTCACGATATTTCATAAAAAACAGTCTTTTGAGACTTTTCTAGGTTCCATATGGACCGAACTACTTATATCTCATCCAAATTTGCACAGTGATTTTGTACAGAAAATATACATCCGGTTCCGGTTACTATTTCTAATGTCATGATCAAATCGTATACGGGAGTACCCCTATGCGATCCGTAAACAGTTTTCAATCGCGACGCACATGCGTGCCGCGAGTGCGGTAAGATATAACATAACTTAATCGTCTCCTTGAAACACTTTATTATCGGCGCGTTATGGACATGACACACATTTCGTCGGTAAACACCATTAACTGATACCGAACTTTTTATAGCGCTCTATATTCGGAACCGAGCGTGCCCCGCGGCCCTATTCGACTGATACCGAGTGCATTATAACGCGTTATTTATCAACTGGTTGCGTAATAAATGGCATTGCAATGAGCGGCGACGCAACACGACACGCCGCGGCACCGTTTAAAATTTCGATTTAAAAATAAAACGCGTCATGGCATGCTGTTGCGTAATGTTGTTTGTAGTGGTGCAAATATAAAAGTGGAACGCCGTCGAGGGCGGACGCGTATTTTTCCGTCAATAAAAGCAACACGATACCGTATACTGACCGTATGGGTTTCACTAAACAAAGCCGCTAATATACGAGGGATGTATTCTAAGACAATGCGAACAATTCCACGGTCGGCCGACTCATTGTCTCGCAAACGTTTCAAGAGTCTGTCTATCAATGAAAGATCGAAAAATGCGGCCGGTTCATTAATTAAACAATGAACGCCGGTCGTCAGCGACCGCCGTGTCCCCGTTCCCGCGAAACTTTCAATACGCCGCCGTCGGGGTTAACTGTGACAAGGTTGTAAGCAGAGGACCATCTGAGAAACAACGTAATAGTAAACGTGAACGTTTCCGAGTAAATCATTCTTCATGGCCAACGTACGAAGAGCCCCAGCTACATAGTGGACGTAAAGCAATATATGATCGGGTCGGATCAGCTAATGCTGGTTTTCAGCGAAGGTTGAGCGATGTCAAGTAAATTTTAACACGCAATTAGTAACACCGCGGACACCTTGGCACAGATAGCAAGCGAGCTGATGAGGGACGTGAAGGTATTGCCTATTTTAACAATAAAAAACTAATAATAATTTCACAAAAATCCGCCAAAAATCCGATGAAACCGATTCCTTCATTTATCCTGAACGAAGACCTCGAATAGTTTTATTGTTTGGGGCTATACGCACTTTTTCGGTAATGGCCCGTTGGCAACGAATGTCCCGATCATTGTTTTTGTGCACGCGATCTGTCGTTTATAAACCGTACGCCGGCCATATAACGAAACTTTATCGCCGCCGCTCCGATTCTTTTCATTGAGAAATTGATTTAAATGCCATTACAATTTTTCAATCACGACAGGAATTTTGTATATACTACTCGTGTCTTTTGTAAAAGACTTAGTTGGTAAAGGGCAAACGATTCACCGATGTCGCATAAGTATCATCCCCGTGAATATCGACATGAGCCAGTCTTTTTGGGCCGACTAGATAACCAGCTTCTCTACGAGTTCGGTACCCGAAAGCTTTGTATGGTGCTTGCACAATTTTAGGTCTTTCCAGTCCTGTGTATCTCGCACTAACACCATTCATCAAAGATATCAAAGAAGCTGCACGACTCTACTGCGATAAATATTACATTCACAAGAAAGCGTTGCTATTGATTGTTGGACGTAAGTTTCTTTACCGCGATTCGCAATTATCGATGATGCAATGTTGCGAAAACCGCACTTTGTTTATCGCCCATAAAGAAAACGTGTGCGCCGATTCAAGTGCCGCCTGCTTAACCTCCTTAAGCCCAAATACACGGAAATGCCAGTGCACAACGCACTCGCGTGAAAAAAACACATTTCGCAACGCCACGACCGTAGATGGTGACGTGAAGTTATTACGAAGATTTTATCGAAATTCAGTTTGGACGGACACTCCGGTAAAGGTAAAATTGTGCTTTTAGCACATTTTTTTTGTCTTTCAAAATGTTTTTCCGCTGCCAAATGTGTGCAGCGCATTAAATAAAACGATAAGGTACTCCAGGATATGTTTTATCGATGAAATCTTATTATACATTACACATTTATGTCAACCATGACACTTAATATTACTATATACACAGAGTGCTCAAATTATTTTTTTATTAAATATAATCAGTAGTAGTGGTGCAATTTTATTGATAATTTAGTCACAAGAACTATTACCGCTGATATAGGTGACATAAGTAGAGATAGGCTCAATTTATATAACGGTATAGGATCTGGTCAAAGGCAACCTAAACAGACGCACGTGCCGCACCCAAATGTGCTGAACAATGCACCGGTCTCTCAATCCCAACTGTTGCCAAACGCGCGAGAGATTGTTGAGCATGACGACGACCAACAAAAATGAGTAAATACAAGTTTAATTTCGCCTTCACATCTCGACACCAAACAAATCGTCACTATTCTCAGTGCATTCAAAACGTAGTTAAATAAGCTAGTTCGTTTAACAGGCTCAGTTCGAAAAGGAGGTAGCTTTTCCTAATGTATATCACTACCAGGAGTGCGCTACCCAACCGCTGAGCTTAAAACCGCCTAGCAACCGACGCGAACTCACCTTGACTCACTTCATACGGGCCGCTAGCGTTGCACTGTCGGTAGGTTGCGCCGTGATTAGTGTGGCGAATAAAATTATATGTTACTGATCGCTGCGCTTATATTTTTAGCACAAAGTTTACTTTGTTACAAATATAATAATAAGCGATCATCATGAAACCATTTCCTAGACTTCTAAGACTACCAAGAAGTAGAAAATGATTCTACCTATGTTATTTTTTATTATATTATATATGTACGTATTACGCGATGTGTTTCCTCGGTGAGGCCCCAACGGCTCTAGACATCGGACGCGTGGCAACACGGCACAGCAAACAGGAAAACATCGAGCGCGATTGATTCGAGCTAGACGGAATCGACGCCGTCGTGACGTGACGTTGGTACGCTAATAATCTAATTACGCATTAGCATCCGAGTCGTATTGACATAAATAGATGATTTTATTACCGTTTGTGGAACAATACATACTATGGAGTGGCTCAACGTGTTTATATAACCGGATTAATTGCCAACTATATCGTTTGTTGCGATGCTTTTGTTTATATAGCTTTTGATTGCGACAACCGTTGGGTGATACAAAGACGTGCAATTTTTCACCACGGTTATTAGAATAGAAGTAACCCGATGATTTCAAAAAAATAGCAGAGGTGTTGGTAATTGATAACCCTTAAGCGGCGGTTAGAAATTCATTATGATATTATTTTTGCCTATTTGTTGTGGTACTGGCATATGATTGGCCGCGCTGGCCCCTTTATTTAAACACTGCCGCGTGCCTTTACCACAATACCATCAAAAGTCAACATGTACTTGTATAATTCGCAGTTGTATTTTTTCTTTTCCTTCGTTTTTGTGGCAAAGGTTAGTAAATTAAAATTAAAATGGAATTTTTAATAACTTTTTTTTTATGTAAAACAATGAGACAGCCAAATAAACAAGAACGGAAGAAAACCGTACTCGGAGGAAGAGAAAACAACTAATATTAAAATACGAAAATCTACAAACACATTGTGTTATATAAAATAAACAAAATATCATTAACATTAATAACGTCAATTCATGAATACCATACAAAACATCAATATAATGAATTGCGGTTTTCAGAATTTCGACCACTAAGCGACCGCAAGTATACTTATATTGGCAATAACAGTTCAACCATCGAACAATAATATAATGACATGCGATAACAATCGGGAAACGTACCTACATCACAGAACAGTGGAGCGACGACGACGTTGATTTCTATTCTCTAATCGCCGCGTTGAATGCAAGATATTGCAATTAATCGAGGCGGATGGGCGAGCGAGCTAACCAGCTGATGCACGAGCGAGGAGCACCGCCGGTAATATCGGAGCGGCGAAAGCGTGGCGATGGAGCCGCAATGAGACAATTATAACTGCGCACCGCACCGATGGAAATTCAACGCGACCCGATACGGCGCGGCGAAGATTATCATTTATTAAGAAGATGATCACATGGCCATAAGGACAGTATCTCAAGTAACTACCGAGTTGGATTAACTACAGGAACAAAGGTAAAATTAGAGTCCGGTTGTTCTTCCGGAGTGGGAAGATTTTAACGTTACAATTATATAGTTTATGATCTTTCCAAGGCATTTGACTGTGTGGAACATAATACAATAACAAATTAATTAAAGTATTATGGTGTGCATAATTCGGCACTTATCTCACCGACAGAGAAGAATAAAGAAAAAGAAACAATGATGATAAACGGGGTAACATCATTAGTTATCATTTTATGTATAGGTGTTCCTTGGGGTTCCATTATGGGACTATTTTCGTTCTTGGTTTATATCAAAGATTTATTGTGTATGGTAAAATAATAACTCTGAATACATTGCACTGCGTCATGACTTATGGCGTGTTGTTGTGAGATGCTGGCGCCAACTTGGAATCGTGCAACTCGAACAATCGACAGTTAACGGCCACGCGACTTTTATTTTTTTAAATATTTCAGAGATATAAAATATTAGTGGATTTGCAATAGAAAATAAAAACATTCGAGGACAGGAAAAATCTCCTAAAGCGCTATTTAAATCGATGAAAAAACAGCACATAACAGTGCATGTACTAAGTCACGTCACACTAATATACGTAAACCTAACCAAACGAATAAAAATACAAAGGCTGAAATAAAAGTCTAACGGCATTACTGAAACAAACATTAACCGAGAATAATTTGTAACCAGAGTACGAAAAGGTACGCGGACTGAATATTCTCATCTCCTGCGAGGATAGAGACACGCGGCGGCGAGCTAGCCGGCCTACAAGGCTGTATGTACCGTAGCAGGTACCGCAAAATGCAATGAAACAATAATGAGGATCGTAAATCACGAGAGATAAAATTCCTTACGATGGGGATAAAAAGGGGTCGATGTGAACTCGACAGGCGGGCTATAAATATTGATCGTCGTCTCCTTGACTCGAATCGCACTGGCATCGACCGGACGGTTGCGAAATGCGAACGTACTCGTAGGTAGGCTTAGTCATTGTCGCCTACCGTATCTAGTTCGGACAGTCGGTTGCATCACGCGCCACCACTGCACCGTAACACCACAACTGTGGAACGCGGGCCGACACCTCAGCGACGACTTTCTCACGTCGCATCGTGTGTTAATCGCCTGCATAGGGATGTTGCTTTATTAAAGGATTAACCGTCATATACCGTATCTGCATACACCGTCCGCCACTGCATTGATAGTTATTCTACCACCAAGCAGTGACGTACAAGCACTCCAGTGTTTCGGATGGAAAGGAAGTGTTGCTAGCGTAATTATTGGGCATAGATGTATAACGCCTTAAATCTTCAGGTGACGAACGCAGCGCAGAGCCATGCACGTTCATGACTGAGTTGTTATGGTCTAGCGTAACTTGCTTGTCTCATCAAAAAATATTGCAATTGTGTTAGTAGCGCGCTCGTCAAATGCAAACCCCTTGGTCCATACAGTTTACAGAGGTGCTAAAGCTACCCGGCTATGGCGCCACCGATTGATGTTCGACACGATGAGCGGAAATGCACCTCGGTGAGGCGTCGGCGGAGCGCGGACGAGCGGTTCGCGTTTCGAAATCTATTCGGCGTCAGCGGAATGCGAGGCGTGTGACGCAATGGGGAGCATTTGAAACCGATAGCGCGGCCGACAAGACCGCAGAGCGGTATTAATATACCGCCGACTGCCTCCTTAAGTACGATATTAGAATAATGCTCCAATAACTTTAATATTCATAACTAGTGAATTATATTGTTTAATGTCGTTACGTATTTATTAAAATCAATGGCAGTGTATGTTTTAAAATGGTCATGTAATAATAGTAATAGCATGGGACATCTCACAGATTGCCATCATCCCAGACTAGGCAGAGCCTGTACTATGGTAACCAGACAACTGATATACATACTTATATATTGTTTTAAATCCTACTTATATAGATAATTAACACCCAGACACAGAACAAATACATCTGCTCATCGCACAAATATATGTCCTGGGTGGGAATCGAACCCACGACCTTTAGCTTTGCAGTCAGGAGCACTAACCACTACACCCAGGGGCCAGTCAATGTATTTTTTTCTATTTTATTTCAATGAGATGGACCATTACATGGTATTCTTAATTAATGTATTACATATAGTGGATTTTACCTTTACCCATAATAACACATTTAAAATGAAAATATAAAAGTATCCCCAAGTGACTAACATCTATCTGATATAAAAATGTGGTTTTAATTTATGGACCTGAACCTTCACAATAAATAATTCACATACGGTCTTTTTGAATTAAATATTTGTTGTAACATCAAATATTCCTATAAACAACAAAGTTTTTGATTGTATGTGATAGATTCATGTTTTAAGAGGTAACTTCCTGTTATTACAGCAGGCTCTCAACGCAAAAACTTCAATAATTCTTCTATGGAATCTCACATAAGTAGAAATATATCAAATGAAATAAATAACATCACAAAATCATTATTTTTAAACAGCTTAACAATTTGAACGTTCAGA
Source organism: Eurytides marcellus marcellus (assembly GCA_018247955.1). Taxonomy (NCBI): domain Eukaryota; kingdom Metazoa; phylum Arthropoda; class Insecta; order Lepidoptera; family Papilionidae; genus Eurytides; species Eurytides marcellus. Next base: position 6,059 of record DWHQ01000650.1, on the reverse strand, counting down.
AACTGGCAAGACGCCACGTAAACACAGCACCATATAGGACAACGACCAGCCCCGAATGCAAATAGAACGTTCTATTAATAAGCCGTTCAAAAATAAATGAAGAGCTTTCGGGGGGAAGACTCCACGTGTCCTGGGGACATTAAGATTAATCGCTCCGACTTTTGTTCTGGAACGGTAGCGGCTTTGAAGTCATCCGGGGTTTTCGTGCATTTCTCATGTCAGGACGTTTTAGCAAGCCATATTGTAAATACAAATTTAAATAGTATATATTTTTATTTTACGGATAATTTACGCCATGTTGCGAGTTGTATGAGGGATTTAAAACAACATTTTTTTAAACGTCGTAACTGATTTGTTTTCACTATAATATAATACGCGAAGACAAAGCTTTATAACATAAGTACAGACTAATTGGGCGCAAGGTGAATAAAAAGACACTATTTGATAGAAAAAAATCGAACTTCCACCACGAGGCTAGTCACTATTGCTAGCGCTATAAACAAACGTTTACAAATCTTACCATGACGACGTGCTATATGTATCAATAAACCAACACCAATGCATTTGAGCAAAAAATTACCAAAATTTTCTACTATACTTCACAAGCAAAACCGTGCATCGGAGTCTTCTCGAATGTTCCATTCCAAATCGAATCCGCGTCCCGAACACGCGACTTGGTGGAAACCCGTGACGCCGTCCGTCCTACGCGACACAATTGTTGCAGCGAACAGTACGCCCACCGCGTTTAAAGGTCATAAGTTACACGCGCTGCTGTCGTAAACAGGGAAGCCGGATGTGTTGCTTGCGAAGATTAATTTTATTTGCGCAGTAATCGACATAACTGTTTATTCGGAAATTATTTGACACGTCGAGTAGATTAGCCCAAAAATGCATGATTTTTTGTTTTGAATAAAAAAAATCGTACGTTATAGGAAATTTATAATAGATAACGTTAAAAATATTAAAAAAAAATCATGTAATAATGAAGAATACATATGAAGTATGTAGACAATTGGCAACAGTATGCATTTAAGGGTTAGTTTAATAGAGTAGTCGAATAGATTATAAACAAAAAAAAAATCATTAATGGAAAATGATTACCGCCGCCCACTTTTACCAACTACGGATTGATACCTTTTAATAAGAGTTTAGCCAATAATATATTATAAATACTCTTTCATTAGGTCGGATTATTCTCAAAAGTCGTAAAATACGTCTCCGCACAAGTGTAAAAGCAGAAGCTACACTACAGAAAACTGTCACAGAATCGAATTTGTCCCAAATGGCATACAATATGATTGAAATATTATGAGAATATAGGCATAATCTGTACATACATTTCGTTACTATCGCTGGGTTTTTTGATAATCCGTAATTTTTCCCGAATAAAAAGTAGCCTATGTTTTTTCCGTTTCTCCATTCCACAAACCACACCTATACATATTATATTATGCCGCTGTGTCGCTCTGGAAAGAAGGGAAAACTAACAAAATGCCTTCGCATTTGTGATGTCGGTAAGGATGTAAAGCAAAACGACCGAGTGAATGTATACGAATCGTTCGCCCAATTGCTTTTAAACAACAGCGCGCAAAGCAGTTTTAAAACCGACGCCGCAGTAACCCGGTCACTATTTCATTGAGCGGTTTACTGGTTCATTGAGTTTTTTTTTAACAACACCACTATAAATTTTGCTCCCACGCGGGCCGCCTCCTACTTGCAGATCGGAAGACCCACGGCATTTCAGAAAAAGGTTGTAGGTATAACGTTAAGTACCTGTTACACCTTTTTTTACATTTTATTTGAGAATGAGACTTAATAATTTGTAACAATATATTTATCGATAAATGCAAAGTAAACTTTTTCTTGCTTTTGGTCTTTGCCCAAAATTTAAGCTAAAATGCGAAATATTTTAAGCGCATTAATTTTTTTTGGGCAAACAAATTCATTCGATTTCTGTTATATTCTCCATATTTAATATTGAATATTTTAACCTATAATATAAAATATTGAATGCACATTAATGTAACTTCACGTATTACTTTCCTGCTGAATAATAAATAATGAGAGCCGTAACTGGTTTTCATGTATGGTGATAAATTTAACCAAACAAATGAACGTGAGATTGAAAAAAGATACTCAAAACTCACCTCATTGATGTGTTTATATGTCTTGATAAGGTCCACGCTGAGTTTCCTTAACGGCGCCGTAGAAGGATCCCGAAAGTGATGTGGTATCCGCGCTTGCATTGCCTAAACAAGAGAAACGCTTGTTAGGCCCAAAAAGTAAACGTCCAAAACGAAACAACTACGCAAGCAAAACAAAATGGGATGCACTATAGATGGTGAATCAATGTGGTGATATTCGCATAACGTGTGCTGTGTGAATAAGAATAATGAAATAATCACGAATGAAACGCTAATCCATCCCTCACTAGAAGCAACTTTATAAAAGCCATAGAATAATGTTTAACATGACATGGAGCATAGATAAATATAACGTGATAAAAGAGAATCTAAGAAATGTATGAAAGCATAAAACTTGATAAAAAAAAAAAAGAAAAAACGCCAAACTCATTGCAACAATACCGACACTATAATAAGACAAACAACATTGGGCGATCAAAGCGAGAGTTACACACGAGACGGTTTTATTAATAAACACCTGTTGAGCACGGGGATAAATAATGAACAGTCGTTTCATATAATAAAATCATAGCAGCATCACAAAGGCGCCGACATCTGGACACAAATCTGGGCTAAAATGTTTAAATAACATTAATCATTACACTCCAGAAGATACTAAACATGAGTGCTTCCACAGGAATGGAAATAGCTGAATAAAATATTGATTCTAGCGCGGGAAATGCGGAGCGAGGTCGTTTACTAATTAACTGACAAAAGACCGCTATTAACAGAACGTTGGATGTCCGAAACGAATAGGAAACATCGCTCATTACTAGAAGGGAGATTGTTTCAAGCAATTTATGTTTCTTTGGTAACAATTATCCTTAACTTTGCAATACATTTAGTTAGGACTGTTTGATTCTTTCGTACACTGTTTTTCAAACAGCAGGTAAACTAACCACTACACTACAAGGAATAAATTTAATTTTATTATCTTGGCAAAAATTTAAGCCATACCACATCCTTCGCTACTCGTCTCTCAATTAGTCAACATTTTCAAAGCGAGTTTCTCTGCGGGTTATTGTCCTCAGACGTCCCTCAGACAGTCGCGGTTCGCGATTCAATTTAATTCACTCGCGGGCTGTTTTCAAAAGTTGTTCAAGTATAACAATGTGTATAGAGCGACCAATCGGCTCGTTATTTCGACTTCTTTGTATAATATATTCTGTATTCGATTAATTAGTCCGGTGATATAGTTTTTACCGGAGCAAGGTCTCCGCGCTTACCGTACCAGACCGTGTTGTGCAACTCGACCGAATGAGATTTGAAAGCGGAGTAAACAATAAATCGTCGCTTGTCATGAATAGTGGTGTAACGAAAAACAAGCTAGTTCTTGAAATAATGAAAATTATACATCTTGTTAATATTCTTTGTAAATATAAGCAATAGTTATTATCAAGATAAATATTTAAAGCAGTTCCCGAAAACTATACGTGATAAGCGACGACGTGTGCGCATGCCTTTAACACCTTTCGGGTGCTGTTGCATTAGGATTTAGTTATCGATACAACCTAGGAACTGATCGCTGCGTATGCACGGTCCGATGCGGTGCGCGGCGTGTGTTCAAACCGCCTCGTGCGTCATTTACCTGAGGGGGGTAACGGTAGCGGCAGAAAGCTCGGGTGTTGCGCGCTCTAGCGCTCACCTGAATGTCGGATGGCGCACTCATCGACCCCAACTGCTCCTCGGCCACCAGCCTCCCATACAGTGGGACATGCCGCCTCTCGCCACCGGCGGCCTCGGGCATGCCGCCGCCGACGACGCCCACTGCAACAACACGAAAACATATGTTATTTATCTATTTACGTATAGACAAAAACATGAAAAAAAAAAACAGATGATATAAAGAAAAATAAGTATAAAGAGAGAAAATACGTTTTTCAAAATGAAATTTTAAAAATACGGTATTACGTGTGTATAGAATTAAATATAAAACATGTATTTACATTCAAAATATATAAGTAGTATAATATATGAATATAAAATACTCGATAAATCTGTGTAAACGATTAAAACAGAGATATATAGTAATCTTTAACCTGCTTCTTAAAAGATAATAGTGTTTCTGCATCTCTTATTTTATAAGGTAACGAATTCCATAGTCTATAGTCTATTCTAGTCCATAATCCATATAAGTTCCACGACTTTGCAGAAAATCGGCGTATCGTGGAAGTGTTTGTGCTTCCGCGTTTCGTCCGCTAAAAGAGTCTTTCCCTCTCTCTCCCAATCCTTCCTCCTCCCAAAAAATCCCACTTTAAAGGATGGCAAAGCATTTGCGAGTCCTTTGATGTTACAAACGTCCGTGGGCAGTGGTGAGCGCTTACCATCAGGGGAACCTCTTGCTTGTTTGCCTTCTACTTCGTTAAAACAATAGACTAACCCGAACCAAGTAAATAAAGCGCGAGGAGTTTATACTCTATCAGACCTCTTAGAAGACAGTTCTTACTATAAGTTGACTGGGTATTTTCAACCCTACATTAGTAGATGCGGTTGCCACAAAGTAAATTTTGGAGATCGAAACCATATACGGTGTGATTCGAACCCGAATTAGATACCGTCCATTTAAAAGGAAAAAAAAACCTTGAATTGTCCAGCATAAACGAACAGATGTATGGAAAAGTGTACGTGACAATAGAATAAAAAATGTCTTCTTTTTTTAAGCATGTCATTTATAAAGAGTTTCCGTTTTAACGACTTCTTAAAGCCTTATATGTATATGGGCATAACTATCTTGCTATTAGTAGAACGCCTAGAGGTTTTCTAGACAATTACTAGACGCCGTTGAGGTTTTATATAGTGTAAATTGGACGTCATTTTCAGACTGAAATAAATAAAAATAAAACAAACGAATGCGAGATTTATGATATGATAACTACAAGTCTGTAAACTAAGCACTCGCTTCTTATTAAAAATATTCGAGTAATCAGAGTTCAAATCCCAATGCCGGCTCCTAACAAATTTTAAACTACACCACCACATCACTGAATCAGTATATCTAAGAAATGATAGAACAAATTCTAAGATATTTGAAGACCGCATACTCCGGAACCACGAGGTTTGCAGTGCCCCAATATCTTTATTATCTTTATCCTTTAAAAAAACGCTAACCCTATAGTAAGATAGAAATATCTTGTATTACGTTTTTAAGGACGTTTTGCATACATATATTTCACGCGGACAAACTTCCAGATCCGAAACAATTAACTGTAGTTCGTACAAATATTTTCCCTGGGTGGGAATCGAACCCAGGTCGTGGGACTTGAGACTCGAAAGCCAATAGCTTAGCAACTGCGGCAAACGGTCATGAAATATGACAGTGGAGGCTTTTGTCAAACAATAAGACATTTTGCCCAGGTACAATGGTCGACGCAGTCTACACCGGTAGCAGCAGGACTCACCTTTCATTCGCGGTGCCATTCCCCACATAGTTCCACACGTACACCCTCGGGGTGCTGTCGCCTCGTAGCTCACACACCAGCGTCAGGTTGTCCAGCACCCGTTTCACCAGTATGTCCGTGTACTCCGGCTCCCCGGGGCTGTACAGCATCAGGGCGGGCGGCGGCAACGTCTCGCTTATACCTGAATCGATCGATACATTGAATGAGGTGGACTGGCATCTAAGAATATTCCCTCGCCTCGAATAGTGTTAGTGAAAAAAACCTTCATGGGACTTGGTATACGCATATTTAATAAAGTTCGACAAAATATCCTAGATTTACCACTTGGCCCTTTTAAAACAAAATTAAAAACATTTTGTTGCATAAAGCCTATTACACTGTTCAGGAGTTTCTGGTGGATAAAATGCGTGGAACTTAATAGATTGACTCGTATATGGGATAGCTATTACATTGTATTAAGGCTTAACCTACTGTAACG
>DWHQ01000649.1:0-13009 GCA_018247955.1 Eurytides marcellus marcellus | reverse complement strand
TTATCGCCAGGAGAAACGGACACGCGCTCTGCCGCCGCCCGCGAAGAAATTTGCCTTCAACATTTGCCAATTTATTTGAACCAGCGACCTATCCTCAACATTTTGGCCTTACGAGCGGATCATGTGGTGAATATATGTGTAAAGCGTTCGTATGAAATTATAAAATAGTGTTTAAACATAATATCGAAATCGTTATTTAAAAGTGTCACTAGATCAAATTATAATAATATCACCCACTCGTACGCAATTTTGTTAATCGTTATAGTTAAAGAATTAAAGTGGCGGCGTTTAAAGCGTTATTAAATCGTATCGTTATACCCACCTTTGGAATTAATAAGATTAAAAGTGCGTTTTCGTGAGTTCGTTTCGAAAATAAGTGATTAATATCGTAGTGTTAATTGTGTCTATTGTATTTACGTTACACTAGTATTTTATTTATTGCAAATAAATGTACATTTCTTTCGCATCGTATGTACTAGTGAATTATGAAAATTATATTTGTGATAAATCTTAATTAAAGTGCGTAATAACGTTTCACGGGATATTATATGCAGTGTTTGTTTGTTTGCGACAAATAATTAGTGCAACTTCTATTGTAGTTTGTTATTATTAGTTATTTTCTTGTTTGCAATTTTATTTTATTGGCCGGTTCGTGAGTTATTTTGTGTTTTTTAAAGTTCCGTGATATATACGTACATAATAAAGTTGGTGCTGTAATTATAAATCTGTGTTTGTGCGTTTATTTGAGTGTGTGTGCGCATAATATTTTGTGTGAAATATTTAGCTTGTTTCTTTGAGTAAATCGAATCTTTAGAAATGCCGATAACGAGATCAATGTCTTCTAGACGTCCAGATAGTATGAAAGTCGAGCCAGTTCCCCAAGAACAGAACCCGGTAACTGTATCACAACCACAGCGACCATCATCAAGGGCAGCAGATGCACCCGTAGGTATACCGAGCACCTCAGTTCCACGAAATACGCCAATAGTTAAAGATAAAACGAATAGCGTATCTAAACGAAGCCGATCAGATCTATCAGTGCGTTCAAAGAGAAGCGTTCAACGTGCTGAGGCATTAGAGCGACTGGCTAAAGCCAAACTCGAAGAGGCGCGGGCGGCAACGGCTCTCGTAGAGGCTGAAGTAGCCAGGATTGAGGCACAGTCTACGGATGGCAATGATGACGATAGTGACCAGGACGAAGATAAGGATAAATCCATTCTGGTAAAGAGCTGGCTCGACACGCAACTAAAAATTAATCCACCCATAGACAACAACATCTTTATTCCTAATCAGAAAAAATATACCGAGATGGCTTCTGGGCAACCCATCGATCGGTGCGGCTCACCTTCTCCTCAAAGTGTGCCGCAAAAGATAGATGTAGCAGCACTAGCTGCAGCCCTTAATGATGTCGCGCGAGCTACAACGTCGCACGTGCTACCCAAATATCTTCAAGAACTGCCTTCTTTTAGTGGAGCGAGTAGCGAATGGCTAGCATTCAAAGCTGCCTATCGAGATACCAATCGTCACTTTACTAAAACTGAGAATCTGACGCGATTGAGACGATGCTTACGCGGTGTAGCTAGAGAAGCTGCAATTTCGCTCTTCATTGCGGAGACTGAACCTGACGACGTGATGCGGTTGCTGGAGTTAAGATTCGGGCGCCCAGATGCATTGGTCATCGCGGAAATGGAGAAGATAAAAGCGCTTTCTCGTCTAACAGATAACCCACGTGATATATGTATTTTCGCCAGCCGCGTCAATAACATCGTAGCAGTCGTACAGGCGTTAAACAAGATATATTATCTGTACAATCCCGAAGCAGTAAGGACAGTAGTAGATAAAATGACACCTGCCATAAAATATCGCTGGTACGATTTTGCTTCAGGCCGACCAGAAGATGAACCGGATTTAATTAAAATTTCTTTCTTTCTTACAAGAGAAGCTGAGCTTTGCAGTCGATATGCACCTGCGGAGAATGTTAGAGATCGTTCGCCATTATCTCAAAAGAAGCCGCAAAGAGCTTACGCAGTGACGCCTTCAGATGCAAGAACGCGACCAAGCTCACGAAAGCTGACTGGCACACCTGTCCTATGTCCCATGTGTGAAAAGGAGCATAAAATGCAGGACTGCATATGCTTTAAAGATTTGAAAGTTAGCGATAGATGGGAACGCGCGAAAGATATTAACGTTTGTTTTCGATGTTTGAATAAAAGAAGCTTTCGCCATAAATGCAGATACAAACCGTGTGGTATTGACAACTGCAAAGGATCGCACCACCCTCTTCTGCACAGCTCTCCGGTACAGTGTACTCCAACAAAGGAGTGTGATACAGATATGGCTGTAGTCACATCTACTCGACCAAAGATTTTAGAGAAAACCTTTTTAAAAATATTGCCTGTGAGAATTGCAGGACCCACAGGAACTGTGGACACTTATGCACTTCTAGATGAAGGATCTACAGTGACCCTTATAGAAGAAAACGTGGCTCAAGCAGTTGGAGCAACAGGACCATCAGAGCCCTTTGAAATTGAGGGCGTTGCTGGAGCTCAGATAAGCGTAGAAAGTTCAAGGCGAGTATCCTTGAAAATTATGGGAAGACATGCGCAGAAATACTACGAATTTACAGCGCGCACTATCGATCGTCTGCACCTATCACCACAAGCTATAGATGAAGCTCTTTTAGACAAATTCGATTATTTAAAAGAAATAGGCAATGACCTCGTCTATCATCGCGGTACGCCAACTCTTTTGATCGGTCAAGATAATTGGCCACTCATCGTTTCGAGATCAATAAGAAGCGGCGCACGAGGTCAGCTAGCAGCTTCACTCACCGAGCTTGGATGGGTGCTACATGGGCCTTGTAGAGGCAAAGAAGCACATCGAATTCATTTTGTGTCGAAAATTACAGTCCATGATGATGATGAAGAAGAACGAATTGAGGATCTAATGAAGAACTTCTTTGACCTCGACGCCATAGGTATAGAACCCAAACGTCCCAAGAATGATCCAAATGAACGAGCTTTGACCATACTTGAAGATCGAAGTCATCGCTTACCGGATGGTCGCTTCGAGACTGGGCTGCTGTGGAGGAACGAAGATATTCAACTTCCTGACAATAGAGACATGGCAATGAGACGCCTCGAAAACATTGAAAGAAAATTGGATAAGGACCCAGAACTTAAACGACTGTATCATGAGCAAATGCTACATTTGATAAACAACGGTTACGCTGAGATAGCTACTTCACCTCCATGTCCCGGTCACACTTGGTACTTACCACATTTCGCGGTAATTAATCCCTCGAAGCCTAAACCTAGAATCGTACTGGATGCAGCAGCAAGAACCAATGGGATTTGTTTGAACGACCTACTACTCACTGGTCCTGACCTTTTGAAATCGCTTCCTGGAGTTCTGATGCGTTTCCGACAACGACCTGTTGCTGTATCGGCAGATATCAAAGAAATGTTTTTACGGATCAGTATTCGTGAAGAAGATCGGGATGCCTTACGTTTCCTGTGGAGAGCAAATCGGCGGGAGGAGCCACCTACCGAGTATCGTATGCGCAGTGTTATATTTGGCGCAGCCTCCTCACCTTGCACGGCGATCTATATTAAAAATAGAAACGCAAGGGAGCACCAACAAGAGTTTCCTGAAGCCGCTAACGCTATTTGCAACAACCATTATATGGATGACTATCTGCAATCCTTCGATTCGACGGAACAAGCGATTCGTATTGCGTCGGATGTCGATCATGTTCATCGGCGTGCAAAATTTTATTTACAAAAGTGGGCATCCAATGATCCAGAGGTATTAGCGCAACTCTCAAACTCATCAAAACAAGAAAATCGAACCACTGAAGTCACATTGCAAGACGACTCGATGTCAGAAAAAACCCTTGGTCTGATATGGAGACCAGTCGAAGACTACATCACTTTCAATTTGAATCTCAAAAGGGTCCCATCAGACCTCGTAAATGGAACAAAACGACCCACGAAAAGAGAAGCGCTTCGGGCTATAATGTCTCTTTTTGACCCTTTAGGTCTCATTACTCCAGTCACTATGCCAGCGAAACGACTTCTGCAAGACACGTGGCGTTTAGGCATCGGTTGGGACGAAGAACTTTCAGATGAACTGCGAGATAAGTGGCTTGAATGGTTGAGTCATCTAAGAAGATTAAATAGCCTTGTGATTGAGAGATGCTATCCTCATTACTCTGACGCAGCGTATTTAGAAATGCACACTTTCGTGGATGCCAGTGAATTTTCCTACGTTGCTGCTGTTTTCTGGCGTGCTGTTTCTGTGGATGGAACAGCTCATACATCTCTTGCAATGGCCAAAGGGAAGGTAGCTCCGTTAAAAGTGACATCGATACCACGTCTGGAACTACAAGCGGCTGTACTAGGTTGTCGCTTAGCCCGAACAGTGGAAACCGAACATGACATCAAACCCGCACGTCGAGTATTTTGGACAGATTCACGCACCGTACTTACTTGGCTTAGAGCTGGACCCCGCAGTTATAAACCGTTTGTTGCCCACCGAGTAGCAGAAATAGAAGAAGAAACAAAGGTCAAGGAGTGGCGTTGGGTACCGACGGCAATGAACGTTGCGGATGATGCTACGCGCGGCACTCCAAGCAGTTTCGGTCGAGACCATCGATGGTTTCACGGGCCAGACTTCCTTAACAAACCTGAACAGTTTTGGCCACGGGAACCAGAACTGCTGCAATCGCTAACTACAGGAGAAGAACGTGTGGCTACAACCACTCATAATATTCCACATATTGTCGAGGCATTGCCCCAAATCGAAAAATTTTCTTCGTGGCTGCGGCTCACACGAACGACGGGCAGAGTTCTACAGTTCATCGAACTGTGCCGTCCTCGGCGTACTGTAACAGTGATTAAACGAGCTCGACCTTCCGATCCTGATGACCTGTGGAAGCAAACATCACGTCGACCCATCGCACCATCACGCGCACCGCCTCTGACGGTTCCGCCCAAATCGATTTACGTCGCCCTTGAAGCTCACCATTTGAAATTGGCAGAAAAACTCTGGTGGAAAGCTGCACAAGAGGAAAGCTTTCATGAGGATTTGCGAAGACTCCGGAAACACCTACCACTCATGCAAGATAGTAAATTACGATCGTTGAGCGTTGTACTGGACAGTGAAGGTGTCATAAGAATAAAATCACGCATTGACTCAGCTTACGCGCTCCAACCAGAGCAGCGCATTCCACCTATTCTCGATGGAGGACATCCATATACCCGACTATATATCACGTGGGTTCATAGGCTTAACCATCACGCCGGCACAGAAACAGTGGTAAATGAAATTCGTTCACGCTTGTGGGTATTACGTCTACGACCAACTGTGCGAAGCATCACGAGAAGCTGTACCAAATGTCGTATTTTACGAGCAAAGCCATCTGCGCCAATTACAGGAAACCACCCGAGTGGACGATTGGCTCACCATCAACGTCCTTTTACTTTCGTGGGCCTTGATTACTTTGGGCCCTGCGGCGTAACAATTGGCCGTCGACACGAGAAGCGATATGTTGCCCTTTTTACGTGCCTTACAACCCGTGCGGTGCATATAGAATTAGCTGGATCTCTGACATCGGACAGCGCTATTATGGCACTTAGGCGAATGATGGCCCGACGAGGCTGCCCGACTGAAATACATAGCGATAATGGGACTAATCTGCGAGGAGCTGATGCAGAACTGAGGAAGACAGCTTATCAGGCCACAAAAGATGAGGCTACATCCCGCTGTATCACTTGGCGGTTTATTCCACCTGGGGCTCCATTTATGGGTGGAGCCTGGGAGCGATTAGTTCAGTCTGTAAAACGAGCGCTGGCTGCAACTCTAAATGAGCGTTACCCAACAGAAGAAGTTTTAGCGACCCTGTTATTAGAAGCTGAATATACTGTTAATAACCGCCCATTAACACCTGTTTCTGTTTCAGCAGACGACTTGGAATCACTCACCCCACTGCATTTCATACTGGGAGGTCCCGCACGCGTGCCATTGCCGGGTAGTTTTTGCGATGCTGACCTGAATGCTAAGCAGAGATGGCGCCAAACACAACGTCTAGCAGAAATTTTTTGGTTACGTTGGCTGCGAGAGTATGTACCACTGCTTCAAAATCGGCGGGAGCCGCGAAGCCGTGGTCCAGTTCCACAGATGGGTGACGTAGTGCTGCTGATAGATGAAAACCTGCCGCGCAACACCTGGCCGCGAGGCCTAATTACAGGAACATATCCCGGCAAGGACGGAGTCGTCAGAGTGGTAGAAGTGAAGACAAAATCGGGGCGTGTTAGAAGAGCGGTCAAAAAGATTGTCGTGCTTACAAATTGAGTGCAAGCAGTGCACGGCGGGAGAATGTGCACGACAAATAAATTAGTAGTTAAATTCATAAGTAGTTAAATTCATTAATTGTTAAATTCATATATAAATATTTAATAAATTGTAAAAATACTAATTAAAAATAAAGGATCTATCGAAGACGGCGGCAGAGACAACATGCATAATAACATAACATCTGTAAATTATCGTACTCTGTGTAAAACGCGTCACTGTGCCGGCACAGCATTACCCCCGGATTAGACACTTTTTATCGCCAGGAGAAACGGACACGCGCTCTGCCGCCGCCCGCGAAGAAATTTGCCTTCAACATTTGCCAATTTATTTAAACCAGCGACCTATCCTCAACAGTTTTAAAGAACCGATTTGTACAATTCTTACTTTGTATTCATGGCATTTGCAGCATTTAGGAGATATAACGTCAAGACAAGCAAGTATTACACCGGGTGAGTGTGACAAATAACAACACAGTGCCACAAGGACCCTGCTGAAACCAGCGCTACATTCATAACCCGAAGATTTAAGATGTTATTACTCAGTATTTACGATGTTATTGCCCAGTAATTACACTGGCCACGTTCGCTCTATAAACCGGAGTACAGTAGTGATCAAACATTATTACTTGGCTGTTGAAACAGTAGTATTAACGAAGTATTATAGTAATTACGTAATATTATAGTATTTACGTAGTAATTACTAGTAATTAAAAGCCACTTTCAAAACAGCTTTCCGAATTTCTAGAAAAGGTTGAATATTCCATACGGGCGCACATTGAATAATGAATACCTTTTTAAAAGCAACAAATCTCTTTGAGCGTGATTGGAGCGACATCAAAAACATTTGAATCGTCTCATAGAAGTCATTGCTAATTAATACGGGCCAATTTCTATTCCATATTCACGAAAGATCACATACGAATGAGAATTTACAAAAAAATCTTCCATACGAGACTTCTTTGAATTATCCATTTGACAAATGTAGAAAAGCAGTATACTCTGAAGCGATGGAATATTTTTGAATAAGTAATATAACCTCTTTTGTATTCGAATGAATTCAAAATAGAAATAAAAATTAAAATAACTGAAAATTTGGACTAAAAATGAATAAGCAAATATTATAAAAGTAGGTTCTATACTTACCAAGAACATGTTAAAAGTTTTATATGATCGCAGTTGTATTATTTTTACTACTGGAAATTTTCATATTACATCTATCGATTTTTTTTTTCAATATATACTATACTACATATGTATAACAACAGTTAATATCATCAAACTTTTCCAACAAAACTTTTATTTACGCGAACACATACTGATTACACTCAATCGTAAAATTTAAAAATTACGATCGAAAGTGCGTTAGACCGAATGAACTGAATTCACTATATTATTTCTTTTAAAAACGCTGCACTGATTGTAAGATAGAAATATCTTGTGTTATAAGGGCATTATAGATGCATAAATTTTCCACGGACAAACGCCCAGATGTGGAACAATTATCTATGGTTAATACAAATTTTTGTCCCAGGTGGTAATCGAACCCATGACTTACGACACTGAAGTCAATAGCTTAGCAACTGCGCCAAGCGGATCATATATTTAAACGTGCCATATCGAAAACTGGAAATTATAACATGCTATGCTGATGTTCATGGTGGTAGACCACCGTTTCATATCATATGGCATATGACTCTAGCCACGCAGTTGCTCCCGCTGCTGCATGGTCCAACTCGAACCATACAAAAAAAAATGGAAATTTGGTACGAAATTTAAACCTCATGAAAACCAAATAAATAAGTCTAACTTGATTTTAAAAATCATAACTTAAAAATGAATTTAACGGTTAAAGGAGATTCAATATTAAATCTTATGCAAACACTACGAGCCGTGCATAACGAAGTCAACCCACGTATAAGTTTTCGTTATTTGATAAGAAAAATACTAGATCGTAATTTCAGATTGTTTAGGGAAAATCTATATAGGGATTATCAGCAGCAATTATGGCATATGTAATGAGATCATTTATTTATATTTTATTGCAATACTTACAAATAGATTATTACAAATATATCACAACGTGCGGACTTATTGCCATTAAGAATTATCTCCCAGTTAAACCGGAGCATTCTAAGAATATGTGATAAGTGCAATAAGCACATACATATACCTTTTCCAATGATATACATGAAATATATAAATTATGTATTATATATAAAAAGCCTTTGTCCTTGTTAAATATATGAATACTTTTTGCATCATAAATACCAAAATGTGTGGGTATAGTTGTCGAGATTGGAAAGGGCAAGGGATGCATTTTATCTCGAGAAAAATAAGACAATATTCGTCGCGAGCAATGCTGAGGGTCAGACCTAGCATTCTATGAAGAACACATTAAGCTTATTTGATTAACGTATGACAATAATTTAGTTATAGTTATGGTAAGTATCTAACAAAAGAAGTTATTTTTTGCTACAACCAGAAGTCAAGTCCTACGACTTGTCTACAATAATGTCTACGACATTATACGGTGGTTCGCAGTTCAATAGAGACAAAATTGCGTAGACTGATATTGCAACTTTACTGTAGAGTGTGCTCAAGTGACGGCAATATGATGCCTGCCTCGATATAATGCATGCTTTGCGGTTGAGTAAAAACTATGAGCTTTTTCATGATCATAAGTCGGGAATTTAAGAATAAATTAACCTTAATTTTTTAATAATAAGTTTTTAATTTTTTGCTTCTTAAAATGTTGTTATTTAATAGGTACTAATTTAAGACTTGATTAAAATGCAGCAAAACCTATAAATTTGTTTTTTCTTTATAGTAACATGTCAATGTTTTAACTAATGTTAAAACTGCACTTATTAATTAAAATAGATGAATATTTTAAGACTTGATTAAAATACAGAAACACCTGAATATTTGTTTTATTTTATAAAAACATGCCAGTGTTTAAGTAATGTTAAAACTATGCAATTTTTTTTAAAGGTTATTATTTCATAAGTCAGAAATTTAAAGCTTGATTACAATACAACAAAATCTGTAAATTTAAATTTTGTAATCTTTAAATTTAATATCATGTCAATATTTTTAACACACTTGTTACACGTTTTCATTGTTTCAGTTATTTCTTAAGTTGGAAATTTAGGACTTATTTCAAATCCGTAAAATTGTTTTATTTAATAGTAACATCTTTATTTATTTGTTTAAATAATGACAAACCAACTAAATATATAAAGAGTTCTTACATAACATACTTATTTAAAATGACTTTTAAATTTTATTTACTTATTTATTTATTTATTCTTTATTGCAAACCTCTTAAAAAAGGATTACAAAGGGCGTACTTAATGCCTTTAGGCAGTTTTTCTTCCAGTCAACCCGGAGCGTGGAGATAAATTTGTGGCAGGTGCATTGAAGCAAAATTTCTTCCACTTAAATTAAAGGTTTGTACAACATTTTTTTATATAGAGTAAACGAGCAAGCGGCTCACCTGATGGAAAGCAATAACCGCTACTCATAGACATTTGCGTCCTTGAACGTTTTAAAAACACGTCCGGACATTAAGGCAGGAAGTTTTGGAAGGGAAAGAAAGAAAACATTGATTATTAATGTTTATAAACGATATATACTGAGATAAATATTCTTTTAAGACCTCACTAATTCGTTTGAATGGAACATAGTGTTCGCCTATCACTCGTCACTAAAAGCCTATCCAATGACGGTGTTTCGATGACTTGCTAAACGTTTATTTTATATGCCGCCGCACAATACGGTAAAAATAATTAACAGCGCCTATCTTAATCATTACCGCCGATCAAAATTATAGCACGCACCTACCTCACCAAACGTTCTTGAAAGTAATCTTATTATAATTTACAATGGGTAATTTAAACCAACGACTGTCGAAAAAACGTTTTCAGCCCCAAATAAATTTAAAAACTTTTGTGCAAAACGATCTCCGGCAATCCTTAGCTACGATTGGTAGAGTTTTTAAAACTTCTCACAACTTTTTCTTTCAATGTTATTAACGTGGAGAAAACTGACATAAAAATCTTGATAGAGAGTTTAACTATAGTTTTTTTAGTTGTATATTTTTTATAAAAATCACACCGATAGATTCTGTAAATATAAATTTATACGTTAAATCAAAACAGAAAATGGCTCCGTATTTAATTTGAAAATTTGGTGACCAACGAATCTTAACTAAAAATTATAACTACTTGTTTTTTTAGTGATATTCGGATACAGTTCACACTATTTTTATATTTACCTATAAAACATTTACATACATTTACAATATTTTGGTATTACAAGTCGTCAATAAGTGAAACTATTAGAATAAATTCCAACACTTCCTTTAACTGCGCCATAAAAAGGGTATTATGTTTTTGATCATCATGTATGTATGTAGAATGTTTCCATTCACTTTGATCAACCAACTTTAAAAATAGATGCAGTAAGAACGACGAAAATGGGGGATACTGTATTTGCTGCTATTTATTATATATGTTTTTATTCAATATGCAATAGTTATAAACTAAAATGTGCTGGCGTGATTTTTTTTACATTTATCTTGATCTTAATATTCTTTTTTAAATATATAATATTCTCTTTTTATTCGTTATAATTAAGTTTATGGTTTATCTCTTATGGACTGGAAATTAGAATCGGACAGAAGTGATCAAAATTTGATTACTGTACGATATACAAATCTGTTACGGTATTTTTTTTTCATTGATTAGAAGGCCAACAAGCAAACGACTTACACAAGCGATCACCGCCTCCCATGGACATTCGCCACATCAAAAGACTTGCAAATGCGTTGCCGGCCTTTGAGATAGGAATAAGCTCTCTTCTTGAAGGACTCTAAGTCGTATCGGTCTGGAAATACCGCTGGCGCCAACTGAATCCACAATTTTGCGGTGGGTAATAGATAGTTCCGCGGAAACCGCACAGTAGTGGAATGCCAACTATCCAAGTGGTATGGATAGTTTCCGGTGGTTTGCCGTGTAGTGCGTGGCAGAACTCAGTAGCCGATATTAAACCGAATAATTCCTCTGAGCACTCCCGTGGTATATCCTATAGAATATACACAGATTGTTTTACAACAATTTTGCTGCACTTTATTTTAAAACATTGTTTTGTAGTCCAAATAAAATAATGTACTTATACTGTAGTAGAACAATTATTCCTTTGAGCAATTATTCCTTTGACTTTGATTTAACACAATCTACAATTGAATTTGGTTGAATTATACTGCTGTAAAAATATTAATACAATCGTAATATTCTACGTTATTTTTAAGATTTTTGATATTAAAGTTTCAAAAGCTTCAGTTGAGAACAGAAGAGTTAAAAATATTACTTGATTAGTATTCTATTCATGGGCCAATTTTGAATCGCAGCCGTCCGATAGGAAAAACGCTATAGCTGCCAAATGAAATAATATTACATTAACCAAATTCAATTCAGTTAGAGACGTTAGGTTACCAACGTCACAGGTTTTAGTGTATAATAATAATAAATAATGACCCGTTTGGCGCAGTTGTTAAGCTATTGAGTTCGCAGGTCGTGGGTTCGATTCCCACCCGGGGCAAATATTTGTACGAACTACAGATAATTGTTCCAGATCTGGGCGTTTGTCTGTGCGAAATTCACGTATGTAAAATGCCCTTGTAACACAAGATATTTCTATCTAAATATATATACTCACTCGGTAGAGAGCCGCCAGGTGGTTGGAGGTGGCGATCAGGAAGGGCTGGTTGACTCCTGGATGGTCCATGTCGTGGGCGATCGCGGCCAGCAGTGAGGCCATCACCTCTTGCGGCTCCAAGTACTGGAGGATCTTTAGGAAGGAGAATGGAAATTATTACAAAAAGTACATTATGGGTCACAAATCACATCTACATCCCTGATACATAGGTTACAAAAAGAAAGTATTTTTCAGCACGTATAGTTTGTAATCATTTATTGTTATTTTTTTACCTTTTAGTGGGGTTTGGTTACGTATAAAACTGTTTTACTGTCAAAAAGTCATTCTTTTTCAGCACATATAGTTTATAATTATTTATTGTTATTTTTTTGACGTAGTTTGACGCAGGTTAGGGTACGTATAAAACAGTTTTATAAAAGTACGTTTGTTGTAGTAACACTGTATTACGAGTTATTCTGTCGCGAATCAGAAATGTGGGGTTTTCATTTAAAAAACAATATTGCCATGGTAATTATTGGGCATAGTGATAATCGTAGACTGTCGCCTATATTTGGATGATCAGAGCACCGCAGTTAGCATAGAGATAAACTGTCGTATATATTTTATTGCGCACCGTAGAGTTAAGGATTTTTGGGTCCTTTCTTGTACTTCGTGTGTACTAAAATGCTGTATGACACTGTGTGGTTGTAACCAGATGCACGACCGGCTTATCTTATTATTTTAATTTCTTAAAAGCAAAATGTCTCTAATGGAAGTAATAAACGCGTTAATAGATTGCCAATTCAAAGCCACGAATAAAATTTTACCGAGGAAATAAAAGGATACATAGTATTGCGATTGTTCTTATTTTAAAAGTAAGACAAGCTCGTTCGGGGACGTCATTAGAATAGTCGCTGGATGGTAAGCGTGACTAACAATGTAGTTCTACCCCAGGC
>DWHQ01000648.1:0-13010 GCA_018247955.1 Eurytides marcellus marcellus | reverse complement strand
CTGTAGTTCATACAAATGTTTATGTGGGAATCGAACCCACAACACCGACGTCGAAACCGATAGCTTAGCAACTGCGCCAAACGGTCATCATAAGGGCATACGAGGTGGTTTACCTGATACTAGATGATTTCTGACTATAAGCAATTGCCTTCCCTCGGTTTCGGTTAGCAACAGACGTAATGTATACTACAAATGTATACTTTTTCATTAAGCAGTCTTTTTCATACTTCATGTTGTTATACACTGTATTACATTAACTAGTGAGTTTTGTCAAAACATACTAAACATCACATAACGATAATACTTCCTTAAAACAAATCGAAGAAAATCAAACTCCTCCGTTGCACGCTACCCATGATGGAAAACTTGAAATCACGAATCTCGTCCAACCACTAGCCTGTCGCCGTCTAACATACA
Source organism: Eurytides marcellus marcellus (assembly GCA_018247955.1). Lineage (NCBI taxonomy): Eukaryota > Metazoa > Arthropoda > Insecta > Lepidoptera > Papilionidae > Eurytides > Eurytides marcellus. The sequence continues at coordinate 12,593 of DWHQ01000648.1, read as the reverse complement.
ATATTACACACAAAGAACAATGAAAGAATAAGTGGAAAACTGCCATGACGTGCGTCGGTCGTATCGAATCGTAGGCGATCGGGGTCCATTGTCGTTCGACCCTCAAAAACCACATAAATCATCGAAAGAGTCCCTCGCGGTGTGACACGTCGGAAATTGAGTTCGGCCAGCCACGGGCCCGTTACTATGCAACGTTCGAAAAGAATCATCGGAAACCCGACCGATGGTAAGTCGGGGACAATGGGAGCAGCCCCTGTTTCAATTATTGCTCTAAGCACGCGAGATCTGGCAACACTTGCGCTTTCCCATGCGCGGACACGGGCTGCTCGAACGTCTTTCTTTCTGTCACGAATCCCTGGAATAAGTAGCGCGGGGGAACTTCGAAAAAGGAAAAATAGTGATGCCCATAAGTCATTGCGAAGTGTTTTGATGTCGATTGATATCGATTTTCCCCTAATCGTTTCGAAAAAGAAAAGCAATAGGATGAAGGTATCATATGTGTACATCAAACTTATATTTAATTCACATTTTACGTAGGATGTCATTCGGATAGTTTGATCGTTGTTGCAAAACGCAATTTCAATATATATTTTAACTATAAAGTGTGAAAATAAAATATTTAATTGATTATATGAAAATTTAATACAATACAAGTGAAGGTACCGTCATACATTATTCATACGCACAATATTTTCTATATACTCAAGTTTTACATCCGAGTAGCGTTCACATCACTAAACTAAAATAATCCCAAATAATCCGTGCCCAATAACAGTTCGGAACACCTGTAGCGGTTTATTGCTTATTTATACGGTAGGTACCTCAAGTCCGGATTAAGTTATAGCCAGCCTACCGAAGATTAAAGCTTAATGGGGCCCCCGAATGGATTGATTTCTGCGAGGCGCCGCGGCAAATCTCCGCTTAAAGCGTATCAAGTGGTCTTACGTCTAACGGTGTTCGATTAATTGGCGCCGTGCGGAGTTGGCATTGAGTCTTTGTTCCTTTGCCTCGTATTTTTTTCTACGAAAGGCGGGAAAATATTAACGCAGACGTCAAATAACACTAGCAAAATATTTTCGTAATTCACGCCATGTTATTATGAAAATATATATTACTCGTTGAGTGTTTATCTTATATGTTTACTTTATTCTTTTATTTATAATGGCAACAATCATTTCACCAAATTCTAATTCTCAAATTTAATATCAAAGTAATATCTGAGTACAAAACAAAAATAACATAGACCTTTGAAGCGTTTATTTATCCTTTTCCAAGAATAATACCTACTCTAGATACACAAAATACCAAAGGCATATACGTAACAATTATCATTCTTTATTTACTGACATAGGAACTATAATAGTGTGCATAGGCAGAGTAATCAAAGATCTAAGTGGGACAACAATGTTGACACTGGCCCAAGTTAGAATAAAAAAAAAAAAAGAAAAAGTCAAATAAGGAATCAAGCTTATCTGTTGTTTAATTAAAAGGCGAGCGCACACACGATTTACATATTTCCCCGGGACTGGGACAAACAGCATTACATAGTGTACACACGCGGGTCCGCCCGCGGTACGCGAGAGCGGGCCCTATCGCGGACACCTGTCTCCATTTGCTTAGGCGATGTTTGACTTACATTTAACGAAACTTAGTCGCACACAAATTATCAACTAATTCACGCGGGCCGGCGTTTTTTCACCCCGGGGACGCGACAAAAGCGGGAGAATGCGGGCGTCCTAAGCTTTTTACGGCGCGGCCGTGTTGACACGCCGCTGCCTCGGAACGTTGGTGCGGGGCGTCCGTTTGAACAGGGCCTGGAGGTGAGCCTCTGTCAATAGCGAGCTGGCAGATGCGTGGCGTCGATGCGCTCGGAGGCCGAGAGGCGTCGCTGCACCGTATCCACCGATCGATTGGTCCGCTATTGGCCGGCGGCCCGCGGGGCGGAGTCCCAAGCTATCGCCGGACGATCGCGCCGAGCGATAAGCCCCGATCGCCTCGGACTCATTGTTCGAGCGCGATCGCAAAAAATCACCGCCACCTGCCCCGGCTTTTGTCTCCCGATAATTTGTCATCTCTCGGACGAATCTGTCCGTCAGAGATTTTCACGGGAAACCTATAGACAGACATCACCGCCTCTTAATCCTTATCTTTATAATATTTTCGATACCACTCCGAAGCGTAGATAATAGGCCACGTTTCTTCTCTTCAGTCATCGTTCCGTGTTTTAACAAACTGAAAATCGACATACGTTTGATGCGAAAAACACTTGTGAAGTATCATATTTCTGTTGTGTAAATAGAACAAGACAAATTGAACCAAAACTCATTTCTAACTAGCCAATTTGTACAAGCGATCGGTCTAGGTCGCGCTCTAAACTTGCGTATTGCCCCTTGCGACCACGTGACGTGAACAACTCAATTATTGAATGTACAATCGCGAAAGGGCAATTAATCGCGCACAAGCGTCGACCGCTGCCACCGCGGCCTCCCTTCCGTCGGGCCCCGTCGTTAAATATTCAGATGCACAAAACCAAAGCCCCAAATCGAAAACTGGTGCTCTATCCAAGTCCCGAATCTCAGCCATTCGGAAACTAATTCCTCCCCACCTACTTACTCTGAACGTCTCCAAATAATGCTAAGCACGTGGAACTGTAGCATTTTCCTTATTACTAGCGGTCGCTTGGTGGTCGAAATCGTCCAAGGAGGATTTCTTGAGAGCTCTTTAGTAATTGAATAATATAGTTTTTTGACTGTGATATTTATGATTGGACAAATAAAGTGTTTAACATTAGTAGTATAAACGTAAACAATGAACGAATTAGTTTATCTAATTTAATGTATACTTTATGAATAACATAAAAATAATGTCCACAAATCTCTTTAATGTAAACTATAACTCTACCAAATTTCATTCCCAGAAAAAGGGGTCCAAAGTTTTGTCTTCACGTATATATATAAGATTATTGTTTCCTTCAAAGCTTTGAGCGTAAAAATAAGAAAACAAACTGTGATAATTATTAACAGTGAATATTCATATTTACTGTATGAATTCTAAATCAGCACTTTTAGGAGATAAAGTGAGTTGTAAAAAACAACACAGTGCTATGCAGTATTTCAGGCGGTACAAGTTCCAACCGACTTCGCTCTACGCTGCGTCATCAAAGATTTAAGACGACATATCAATGCCCAGTAATTTCTGGCAACATCAAACCCTCAAACCGGTACGCGAAACTTACGCGTTACTTAGGCCTTTTCTATTTTTTTTTAAAACGCTGCCTCTATTGTAAGATATAAATATCTTGCATTATAAGGGCATTTGCATTAAAATTTCACAGACAAACTCTCAGATGCGGAACAATTATCTATAGTTCATACAAATATTTGTTCCGGCTGGGAATCGAATCTACGACGTGCGACGCTGAAGCCAATAGCTTAGCAACTGCGCCAAACGTGTCAACGGTTATTGCGCGCAATGCGATGCTACAACTGCAGAATCCTACCAATTAATTTACTTACACTGAATTCTTAGACAAAAAGTTAGCTGAAAATACATATTTAAAACGGCTTCGTGCCTCAAGGCCTAGCAATTACCTTGTTTCGTCGCCTCCGTCGTTCGAAGCGTTTAAAACCTAAGTTAAGTTATACGGACGATAAGCGATAGTCTTTATAACTTACGTTTTTCTATCGTGATAACTGTAGACAGTAGAAAACGATTTGGCCTCAGCCAACGTCATTTCATTCACGATGGTGCGATGAATTTTAAATAAAACGAAGTAAGCGCACACAAAACTTTGCGCATTATAAATGCAAATGTATGATGATATCGCGGTCACGTTAAACGAAGAAAAAAATACCACGTTTTCTTTAACGACTCTGTCTGTCGTTTTCTACATAAATCTCTATAACCGCTAACTTTTTACTAAGCAGAATGTTAAATGACGGGCCATCCTTCAATGCTACCATTTTAAAATCCAATACTGATATTCTTTATTTGACAAACCCATGCTTAAAGATGGGAATACCAAACGAAACGCCAAGGTGAACAATGCGAAGAAAACTTTTCAAGTTAAATAAGCTTTGTGAAACTTAAAATGTTAACTGTTCTCTACACTCATTTGGTGTCAAAATAATAATAATAATAATATCATGGGACATCTCACACATTGCTATCAGATCCCAAACTAGGCAGAGCCGGTACTATTGTACCGGTATCCAGACAACTGATATAAATACTTAAATACTTTTTAATACATATATAGATTAACATCCAGACAGAACGGATACCTCTGCTCATCGCACAAATATTTTTTTCCTGGGTGGGAACCGAACCCACGATCTTTTGCCTACAGTCAGAACCACTAACCACTACACCAACGGGTCAGACAAAAGATAAAAAAAATAGTTCTAGACCTTAATATAAGAGAGTGAAATACTGTAAACAATCGTGAAAATCATTCACAAACGACCCGATGAAATACAACAGCAATCCGGGAAACACTTCAACATGCAACACAACAGATAGCTCCGACACTCCGCAGCACTCGCTTACCATTCCCTCAGGTGACGATCGCGACATTTCCCACCTACGCTGTGGGATGTCGAGTCAACGTCAAACTGTAAAGCGCTTTATTGCTGCTGAATTCGCACTGCACGCGGCCAAATTGGGAAGGCGAGGCGTCACGCGCGCGCCGCATTAGCCGAGCGCCGTCTGAATTCGGCCTCTTTGTCCCGATCGGCGGCTTAATTGGCGATATATTAAATTGTAATTAAGGTGCCCCATTGTCGGAGGTGTGGAAATCTGGCGCCCCGGGGCCGAATCGATACGTGCCCCGACCTGTTGCCCGACGGATGCGCCGATCGGAGCGACTACAGCCCGTTGCATTCGATAACACTCCCGCGGGAACGCCTGGATGGATAACGGAGCCCGATTGCAATGCGCTTAGGAATGGAACGATTAGACCTTCAATAGATACATTAACTGTGCGGATGAGTATTCCCTATGCATATTATACGTATATTCTTTGGATAACCTAAGTCTTGCTAATAATGGTGTCGTGAGAACGCGATTTGGATAATTTGATATCGACACGCATTCTGTTCGGATAACCTTGTTCCGTAATCTTTTTTTTTTCTTTAACAAACGACAATGTTATACTTAATAACAAATAGTTTTTTTTTTTAAATGTATTAAAGCGTTATGTCTCTTACGTACGTTTGCCATTGAATCATAAAATAATTGTTAAAAGAATAGAGTTGGTGACGAACGGTAATAAAATAATTAGATATTGACACGCACTCTGTTCGGATAATCTTGTCCCATGGTCTTTTTTTTCTAGGACAGCCGACAGTGTTATATTTAATAACATATAGTTTTTTTATGTTAAAGTGTAATACTACCTACATTCGTTTGATAGCTTACATCATTCTTACTTACAGAACTGACTAAGATGTAAAACATCATAATATTATAGTTAACCTACGCTATCGTGGAAAAATAAACAACCTAACTAAAAACTATCAAAAATAGCAAATTTAAAAACGCGATAAAATCAGTCAGTTCGTTTCATTAAATAATGTCATAGTAATCGCGTAAATACAAGTAATTACGATGAGAAATAGCTAAATATGATAAAAAGTAAGCTTATTAATAATTACGCGTGCATATGTAGTTAAGGTAGCGACTTCGAAGTCATTGAACTTGATGTTGTCTCGTTCCATATCAATATTTGGAGAAGGTTCTCTTATAACCACTTAAATATTATCTTATATTTCCAGGATGTCCTTAAACCTATAATAATTGTAATACTATAATGTTTATAGATTACATATAGGTTAGGCTTTTCTTAAATTGTACTCAGTGTCGTTCTTGTCTTAAATGGCTCACTTTACATCAAAGGCGCAACTCTTAAACTCTGCTTGTTCTTTTCTCGATTAAACGATCCGATTTCTCCATAATTCATATAACATAGCTATTTATTATAAAGTATGATTCTATTAGTGTATTATTGTGTTAAGTATTTGTAACTTTACACCTATCATAATTTCTTACCACACCCCGGGTTGACTGAGAGAGAATGCCTACAGGCATTCATTCCGCCCTTTGTTATCCCTTATCTTGTAAGGTGTTTAACATAAAGAATAAATTAATAAATAAAATTATCTTGAATACCAGCTGCACATATTTTATTTCAGCTGCTTGTAAATACATTTGTTCACGCCGTGGATACGTTGAATTAACATTATCAGGCGAAGCAACGGAGGGAGCCCTTATCTGTTAATAGCCCAGCAAGGAACCCCTCAAAGGGTTCAATCTCAATAAATTTATGAAAGGAATATTGCCAATAAGGACACCGGCATATCCTATTAATTAAAATACTTAATTAATTCACCTGGAATGGGTTTAATCAATTCCTTTGCTCTCAATTTATTAAGGGACTGCTATCGGGTCACCTCATACTAATTATGCGATCTACGTTTCTTTATTAATTTCCGTTTGATACCCTAAATCCGTCCCCGGCGAAATTTACGGTGGCAGTTATCTAGAATATACGAAAATAGCCACGGCTCTATTAGATGAGTAAATTTAAAATAATTACATGAGTCAGAATGTCGTACGAACAGTTTTTAAGGAAAATAATTATGATAACACTTTAGCGATGATAAATAATAGAGATTGTATCGTGGTTGGAGCTGAAAACAGTTTTGATATAACTTATCCGACGGTTATTTAATCTGCATCAAATTTTTTCAACTGCCTCAAAAGTGACCTAGACAAAGACTTAAATAGAGAGGTAAGTAGTTGAAACCCTATAAATAGTATCGATGAGGAATTAAGAATGACATAGAAAGAGCATTCACCTCCTCTATACTATTATATAGGGTTTCTACTACTTAAACTAAACAAATATTGCAATGACAAACAAAATATACCATTTCTGTTTTACAAAGTAATTAATTTGGCATAAAGTTGATAACATATACTCTAACCATAACTAAATATCCTACTCACGTTCTGCTAATAATTGTCTAATAAATAAAACCCTCTCGTTGTTGCAGTATGCTACGATCACTCGACCTGAGCTCAGAGCGGCCGGTAGAGCGGCCGATGGAGCGTAAACCGGAGCCGGTTCGATCCCCGACGGTGCCCCGCGAGGAGCGCAGCTCCGCCGAGCGGGAGCGAAGCACCGAGCGTCGAGACACAGGTAAGTTAGCCAACGGACGCCAGCCGGCTTCAACCACCCACCACCAACCATCACCAGCACCATCTTGTTCATAGGTACTACACGATTTGACAGGATCTGCAGTCTCTGAGCCAGTAGCTCTGACAGAGTTCATGTGTATATAACTCGTGACAATTTAACCCTTCTTTGACTTGATATTAGAATGTGTAATGTTGGAACACCGTTAGCATTATCCAATCCCTTTGCCGTCATTAATTGAAAATTGGCTCTATAATGTTGGAAGTTAGAATGTTCTGTCGAATAAATAATTTATCAAAGTGAAGAGAAGTAAAGAATATGTACTTTGGAGTTCTACCGACTCTAAAGTTGTTCAAGCTAAAAGCTTTTTGATGCATCCGGCTTTCGTTTATCTCTCGTTCTCTGTAGTATTTCACTGAAAAAACTATTCGAGAGCTGAGATTGAGTGCGTCAGAGCAGACCCTATTAGCGCGATCGCTTTGTCGTCGTAACTTCGACAAAATGCCGATGCAGCATCGCTGCTGGAACGCATCCTTAAGCTAGTACGTGTCCGCTTCATTTTTCGGCAAAGCGAAACGGGGAACGCAGGCATCGCGCGCGGAGTAAGAGGAATTCCAGCTCCCACCACCATCCACGGGCGCGCGTAAACGTCCGACGCCGTCACGGGTTCCGGCATTTCGTATGCGAAGACTTAAAGCGCCACATCTAGCTCCGACGCGCGTTGTTGCCGAACGATTGCGACGCTTACGGGCGTGCGTGAACCGTCCGCTCCTCCCGCTCTCCCGCTCCTCCGCCACCCGCCCCCACCCCCGGCCACCCGCTCCGCCCGCTCCTCGCGTTCCCGCGTAACCGTGCTCTCACCGCAGGTGGCGACGAGTGGCCGAGCACGCCGCCCCCGCTTAATAACAACACGACGCACCACAACAACAACGGCCCGCTGCCGCTGCCGCTGCCGCCGCCGAGTCCGTTCCGCTTCGAGGAGCACCGGCCCTACCGCTTCGCCGAGGACATGGGCCCCCTACCGCCGGGCGCCCTCGTCGGCAGGCTGGGCGACTCCCTCATCCCCAAGGGCGACCCGATGGAGGCGCGGCTGCAGGAGATGCTGCGCTACAACATGGACAAATACGCGAACACCAACCTGGACACGCTGCACATCAGCCGGAGAGTGAGGGAGCTGCTGTCCGTCCACAATATCGGGCAGCGTCTGTTCGCGAAGTACGTGCTGGGGCTGTCGCAGGGCACCGTCTCGGAGCTGCTCTCGAAGCCGAAGCCGTGGGACAAGCTGACGGAGAAGGGACGCGATTCCTATAGGAAAATGCATGCGTGGGCGTGCGACGAGGCCGCCATCATGCTTCTCAAGTCGCTCATTCCCAAAAAAGGTATTGACGTTACTCTCATACGCTTCGCGAGTGAGCTTCTACCATTGGGAAATTTGACTTGAATCCGTCACAGCCGGCAAACGATTCTTTCACAAAGTACACGGGAAAGCCACACTGGCAGCAGCTCATTCCGCCGCATGTTTTGACATCGGAACATTCGGTTCCATCAATTCTCGCCCCCGCGTCAATCTTCCGAACGGTTTGGCACGCCAGCCTTTATCGGCCGCCGTGTCATAGGGCCCATCAATCACGGGACGAGCTCAATGATAACCCGAACGCTCACGGGGCAATTAACCGCCTCTCACAATGGATATTTTCGGTCGGGGAACTTGGGAACAATTATGTATTTTAGCGCTTAATCCGCCGCTTCATTCGATCTCGACCGAGCGACGGCCACCGAAGGATCGATTCACATTTCCCGATCACGGTCTAACCATTAGCGGCATTTGACAAATTATTTAACTTACGCACCGAAATTTGCTCGATAATTATACGATTTTGGGAAATGTTGAGGTAAATGTTATATAATAGTCGTGCGGTGATTGTGGGTTCGATTCCCGCACAGGTAAGTTCTCGACCGTTGAGCAAGATGCTCATTTATGAATTATTAATATTTGTACAAAAGATAATAGGAAAATGTCAAAAGTAATTATTGAGCAAATGTGTCGAAACACTTAAAAATTTTCTAAACGCTTTAAAATTTCGAAATACCTCACATTGTTATACTACCGCGCGACGTAACGCTTTCAAGCTAATACAACTAACAATTCAACGATGTATCCGGAAAAATCATAACGATCACAGCTACGAAGCCATCGTAATCTTCGCTATCACTTAGTTTCACTACTTGCAAATCTAATTCCGCACTTATTTTTTTTATGTTTAGTTTTAACGAATGTTGTGTTAATTTTTTATTTTGTTTGACCCCGACCCAGTCCCGTTTCCCGCCATTTCTCCTTTATGCCCTTCTTCCTGTCGTGCGGAAAGCGGAGGACTATTGCCCGCCCTTGACGCAAATGGGGGTTAGGTTGAGGCCGAATGCGACATGGTCAAGCTCAGCGACCACTCGGACCTCGGACTAAGTGTCCCCTTTATAACGTCTGGCGTTCTGTTTTTATTTATTATTTTTTTATTACCTTTAACCACTTAAACTTGAACTTGAAAGGAGTTTTCAGCAAATGATATTTGAAACTAAACTCTATCATCGACTTATATCACGGATTGCTTAAGAGAAGCACGAGCTTTGATATTTATCGGAAGATTGTTCCGTCTTTCTTACTTAGATCGCTAACGCGTTTATATAAACGATAATGAATTTGTCAAAAGTGTAATGAAAAAGGAAGCGCACACGCACTCAGCTGGCTGTGTACTCCGCAGCCATTGCATGAAGCAATCTCTCTTGTAAAGATTCGATCTTTTCGCGTCGTGGCTCACAAACTTTAAAACAATGCTTATCGATTCACTCACGGGTTTCGCAGTGAACGACCAGTTGTCCGTGTTCATAAACATATCGGCTAACCATTTTTTCATTTAATAAAACACTCGACGCATTCTTCTATTCTAAATTCTAGACGTTTCTGATTCTACACTGCTCAACGCAAAAGGTTTGTTACAAAGTCAAAATTCTTTATTGAAAATTGGATTCGTTTTCAACCACTTTTCACGTCTAATGATTCAACTAAAATTTTTCATACCGCGTTTCGTAATGCCACGGCGTCGTTTCACAAATAGTACACGGTGTAAACGAAAGCCCACACATAACCCAGATTCGATCTGTCTTTTTCCAATTTTCCATTCAAGTCCACCTCGGCGTACACGTCCGGCGTCTAAATTGCAACGGGCGCACCCAACAAAGAGTCGACGCGGCGAAATTGGGAGGAATTAAAACGAAAAAGGGAAAACAACGGAACAAACAACTCGAGGGGGGTCGGAAGCGCAGCAGCGTCCGTATTAATGACAAAACGCGATGTATAAATCGCCGAAGACAATGGCGCGGCGCGAATTAGCAGCGGGAACAATGTCCATCGATGAGGCTCCGGACGGATTGAATCTCAGATAGCGCTAGGACGGAGGGTTAGCTGTTTCTTATTTGCCGACTGCGCATCGCTTTTGTTGCACTGAAACGAAGCGGGTGGACTTTTTGCTTACCGCGACTCACTGAGCGGTCAGAAATCAGAAAGTCGCTTAACTCATCGAACGAAAAACAAAACGACATCTAAAATCTGCGTGGCTTATACAGTAGACTAATCATTTGTACAAGAAAAAACATTCGTAGATTTTCGACACCTACTTAGAACTTATCTGGAAGACAATCAATCAATACAATCATGCAATAGTCTTATGAAATAGTTCGTTCTGAAAATGTTTTCCTTCATCAACGCAAGCATGACTTGACAACATAGCCTTTTCAAATCAAATCAAAATATATTTATTCAAATAGGCCTTCACAAGCACTTATGAATCGTCATTTTGACATCTCAATTCGTGCGGAAGCTACCACCTTTTTAATCAGTATCTAGGGCTCTATCGAATCGAACTCTTGCCAAGATTTGGCAACCGCGACGTGGTGGATATCTGATACCAGCTGGGCTTTCACGCCCGTTGAAAATAGCACGGACGGTGACCGTCCGCAGTAATGGCCGGTAATGAGCGGGCGGTCGCGCAACGCCGCCGCTCCGTGGGAACCCGCCGCCGATACGGTTCTTTGTGTGTCCCGATAATGAGACGGCCGCGGTACCCTAATTATTCACGAGCGATACCAGGGTACGGCTAACTATATGTCAGCAATCCTTCCCATAAAACAAGTCGCCTCTGGATTCTACCCGACTCATACTTAACAGCTAGCCAAATAGACTGGCTACGTAAGTATATATGATTAGTAAATCTTCATCGACTGGATTCTACCTGAACTCTTAATTAACAACAGCTAGACAATTAGACAGACATGATATATGATAGACGTTCTTTGTAGATTCCGACGACACGATTTACTTTTGACTGTCTGACAACTTATGTCAACTCTAGAATAGCCTTACCGCTTTTTACATTACACTCATTCTCTTCGAGGCCAAGTAACGCTTGCACGATAAGTGTTAACCTATGTACTGCGAAGAAACTGCCAGTTTAAGGCAAACATACGGTATCATCTACAAAATCAGACTTAGTTCTATGTCAATTGTACGTGCAATCCTAGTCAAAAATTTGTCCATCACAAAAACCCTAGTCTCAGAACAAAGTGCTTGTGTGTACTTTGTATGTTACACACTTTGTGTGTTATTAAAATCAATTACTAAATATATTGGGTATTTAGTAATTGATTTTAATCACCAGTCCTACAGCTTCTGCTAGTGTGACATTCGGCAGAATAGGCAGCAGTGAACTTCTTTTTGCCTATAACAATTTTCACCACCTTCTTTGTCCGACAGTTGGTTAAAGGGTCCCTGCTAAGCAATCCTTCGTTCACCATGAAATTTGCTTTATTGTACAGTCAGCTAGGATTCGGTGCTTCCTCGTGGTGGTTGTGACACAACTGGCAAATGGTGCGTTCAGAAACGTGTCATTTTCATACGGTGCGCTTAACCGCTGCGTTCTCACGCACGGTGGTCGCGCCTTGCGAAACTCTCTCACGGTGCGTTTGCGCACGGGAGTTTTCTTTGCACACGACTGTGCACTAGATCCGATTTGATATTCAGATTTTAACCGATTTCAAAAAGAGTGTGTGTGACAATTCGGCTGAAATTTAATGCACCTGTGTGATGCGACAACTCCAATGTCAACCGATAATTCTTTTTCATTGTAAAAAGTTTATTGCAAGATTGCTGCCATAAAAATTTCATTGTTGTTGAATTCAGAATACCACCAAGGAACGCTGCCTCTATTTTAAAGCAGAAATATCTTGTATTAAAAGGGCCTGTTACATACATTAATTTTACGCGTACAAATGCTCAGATCCGAAACAGTTATCTGTAGGTCATAGAAATATTTGTCTCGGGGGGGAATCGAACTCACGACTAGCG